>NCKU01000450.1:0-41712 GCA_003675995.1 Dinothrombium tinctorium | reverse complement strand
CGAGTTTGCGGAAGGTAAACTTTGCGCTACTTTTCGCAAATTTCAAAATGACTTTATTCCGAAATTGTGAGCAGGCGAAAAAAATAATAATAATAATCCTCGAGTACAACAATTCACACAGTGTTCGAGTGAAATTCGAAAATTGAAAGGCATTTAAGACAAGGTGTAGGGCAGCGCTAGAAATCCCTTTCTTCTTCGATTCTTTTGTTGTTTCGCTTCACAGAAAGAGATCTTGAGGCAGAGGAAATCGCCGCGCTCGCTTTATTTTATAGTAAATATATATTTCCTCTGCTCTCGAATCGCTTTAAAAATTTTTTGAATAAACAAGCGCCTAGCTATACAATTGAATGTGTTTTCGCTTCTTTTGTTTGCGAATGACGTTTCGGCATCAAATGCACTCGAACAAAACTTTTCAATTTTAAATTTTCGCTCAATGCATTGATTAGATTAGAGAAGAATGAAGTGTTTCATATTAAAATTCGATTCATTAAGATAGAATATCTCGAGTGATTAATTATTTGCCCTCAACTGTTGCTCCGAATTTAGTGTAAAGCATCGAAATACTTACGCTAAGATAGAAGAGAGGCGAAGTAGAATAAGTCTGCGTCCTCTGCCAAGTGCTTTTCGGTGCCTTCGAACGAATCGTACGACAAATCCGATCCCACACTTGACTTGGGTGAGCGCGGAGAGAGGCAAGGAATATGCGATGGCATGGAGGATGCTACGAAGTAGCCATTGTTCTCCACGTTTGAAAGGTTTGATTGCAATACGTCTGAGGCCAGATTTAGCTCAGCGATCGATTCGGACTCGCTTTTGTTCGCGCTGGTGGCAAAGCTGAAAAATGAATTGATCAAGCTTTGCTATCGACTGGTCGCTGTCGAACTCACTTTGCGTTGCAGTTATTGCTTTCGATCTGCTTGAGAAGCGATTGCAGCTCGCTGATATATTCAACTGCGGAGCGAAGCGTCTCAACTTTGCTCATCTTCTTGTTCTTGGTAGCGTGCGGAATGTGTTGACGGAGAGTAGCGAAACCTAAATTGACCATTTTAACCCGATTCCTTTCGCGTTCATTTCTTCGCGATACATTCAACGGTTTTTGCTGCGAAGCGCTTTTGAGACCACCAAAGTTCACTTTTCTTTTCGGTCGCAGGAGTTGAGGCGAAGAGCAGAGTGAATTCGATGCTTGGGAGAGCATTGATTGATAGCTTTTTTTAGTGCATACTTTGTTCGGCAGAGAAGGTGTTGCATTATAAGACATCAGTACACCGCTTGATGTATGGCAGGAATAATTCGATAATTGTGATGGATGCGAAATTGATGTTGTTCTCGGCATTTTCTGCTCACTTTTTGCCAGTGACGAAACGAAACGAGTATTAAAAAACGACGACACAGTCACGAACTGAGCGACCAGAGTATTCTCGCATCGCACTGAGGAGCACTTTTTACTTTGTGAAATTGTGTTTCTTCTCACCGTTCTTAGTAAACTCCTCCTTCGGGATGTCCTCGACATGGATGCAAATCACTCGCCATCACTCGCAATGCGATTAATTCACGCTCCTCTTTGCGCTCAAGTTTACACACTCCTAAATACGCGGCATTTAGCTACATTAAGAGCTCAGCTTTGCCTTCTCATCTTATCGCCAGTAATTCACCTCTCCACATTTCGCGCTGTGTACACAAATTACGCAACGTTTTCACTCTTTGTTTACACTGTTCAAAACAAATTTTTACTTTTATCGCCCAAATTTAAAGTCGGCGAGCATTTCGCGCTCGCTTCGAACTCGCAATTCGCCGCATCTCAACGATTTATAATGTTTTTTGCGCTTTCTATTAAAGTCGTTGTCACACAATCAACTTCGCTCGCAATTTAAGCGTTTTTTCTGGCGCTCATTTGAAAAACTAATCGCTGTTTTTCGAACCGAAAGGTCCTCCCAACATTTGATTAATATAAAATTCCAGTAATTTCGTGATTTTCTCAAAACGAATTTTGTGAGCAGCAGAAAAAAAATTCTTCGACAGAAATAATTTTCAAATTGAGTTAAATTAGCGATTTCGGCAAACACAATTTTTGCCCTCAAAATCACAGTCGTACAATCGGAGCAGAGTTGTCGCTCGTTAATCAGAAATAAAAGTAATTTGCTTAATAATCGTTATTTCAGCGAATGCACAATGAAAATAATAAATTAAACTCGGCTTTAAAATGAAGACATCGCTGATTAGCGAGTAAGTAATGAGGGGTTTAAAATGAGCGAAACTAGCTGTTAAAGTGGGTTATTCGGCAGTTAAATTTTGGTCATTTGTTCGAGAAAACAAAGCGCTCATTTTGCGAGAGATGAACGATTTTCGACAACGCGAACGCGAGTGGAGTGAAAGGATTGAGAGCGGGCAACAAACGCGAAGCATCGCATTTATTCGCAAAGCTATCATTTCGGAAAAACGCAAAGCTACGAATTAATATTCTAAACGATGAGCAAATCGTCGCTTGCGTTCATTGTTCGTAACTGAGCATTCCTTTCGTAATTTAAGGTACGAAATAAAAAGTGAGTGAAAAAATGGTATCATTAAAGATCGCCGACGTCTGTATCTGATGCGCATTGGTTGTTGGTGCGCTGAGCGCCTTCGGGCGAAGGATACACTTTTAATGAACGCTTAGCATCGGCGAACGTTAAATGCACTTGTCTTGGCGAAAACAAGGAAAACACTTACAGAGGAAGTTAGATTTCTCGATCAATTAAAGTTCAATCATATTTTGCAGTGTGTAATAAGTTTTGCCGTTCAGCTTTTGTTCTAATTCACTGTTTTCCGCGAACCTCGCGTGAGAAGCTTCTACGTCCGTGACTGAGCGTAATAAACGCCGAATAGCGGAGTTTAAGCAAGTGTAAATGATGCTTTGAAGTGTCAGTTTGGAGCGATATGATTATTATTTGCTTGTAATGACAACGAAACAAGCACCCAACCACAGTATCGCAACCCGCGAACGTCGGGTTCGAGCGCAGAGTGTCCACGGGCTGAGATTTGCAATCGCGACGGCGGTGCGCGCAGCGTACGCGTTGCATAACGCAGACAAGCCTCGCTGTTCGCCACACTCGTTCATCATTCGCTTGTCATCATTTTTGTGCTCAATCAAAGCTAATTAACAGACCTCCGCCATAGCGATGCTTCGTTGCTTTTCACTCTTTTGCTTCGTCTTAACGAGCGGTTGCGTTCATTCTGCGCTCACATTTCAATCGTTTTTGCTCGCTTCACAATTACAGCGAATATCGGAAAACTACCTGTTTTCAAAAGTGTTTCTCGAAAGAAGCGATCGCTTTGCGAGCTTTGTTCTGCTCGCTGCATCGGACTGCGCTGCGCGCAACGGCCGGCGGCAGTTCGTGCCGATCTCGGCTTATCTTCGCGAACCCATCTTTCGCTTCTGTCTTCTCGAGCTTTATTCCGAATATTAAATTTGCGCGCAGAGCAGCGATTCTGCTCGCCGACTCGCTGCGCTCGCTTTCGCCGCGAATGTGGCCGGAGCGACGCAGCCGTCAGCGGTGTAATAACTCTTGTTTTCAACGGTGCAATTCGCGAGCGTAACTCATAATCAAAAATTCTGCACTTGCGTTTCATCCATTTCGTGTGCCTATTCATTAGACGCGCATTTCGCCGAAAACACACAACTGCACCACTGACAATGACAATCGTTTCATTTCGAAACAAAATAATTCATTAATTTTGCGCTTTTATGAAGCACGAAAAGACAATAAATTAAATCGGAAATTAGCCGTTTTCAAGCGGCCGAAGAGGAATGCGTTTCTCGTGTTACATTTAACAGCTTCTTTAAGCAATTCCTCGGAATCGCGTCGAACGAGCGAACAATGCGAGACATTCGCACGCTTTCATGTGTTCAGGCGAGTTCTTTGACAGGTACGCAATCAGTTCGAATCAATATGCAATCGCTGTGTGTACGAAGCGCTTTTAATCGCCTGCTCACGTGTGCTCACTGTTTTTTCAACGCAGGCAGCGCATCGCATCCATGTGTCGGATCGCGATCAATGCGGACGACTGTCGTCTGGCTCGAAGCACGTTCTTCATCATCAGAGCACCTGCTCACTCACTCACTCATTCACTGCTTTTCGCAGCATTGCACAAGTTGCTCCGATAAAAAATGCTTCAGTCTGCGATTCTACCATCAGCGACACGCGCTCAACACGAGTGTGCACGAGTCATTGCCTCTGGTTATGTATTACGTGTTCAAATTGTGTCTATCGCTCTCTCGCCCGGTTACAGCCACTTTAATGGCTCTACGTGCAACTTGCGCCATTGTGAAGCCCGTTTTCTGCGTGTATCATCCGCGCAAACCGTTGCGCTTTTGTCGCTTCTCGGTTTAACACACAATTAGCCTAAATTCGGACGCCCGTCGAACATTTTTGCGCAACTTTTATGCAAAGAGCACAATAAACCATAAATTTGAACAGTTTACAATCTGAGTGTGTCAAATTTGGCGAGCTACCGAAAGTAAGGCTCATTTCAAATGCATTTCACACAGCGATTTGCGAATTTGAGGTAAAAAGTTTTATTCCGTAACGTCATTCATAGCATTCGTTTGAAATGCTTGATTCTTGCATTCACCAACGCACATCGACAGCTCGCTTATCGTCACTACATTGAGTGAAACGAGCGATTTAAATCCGAATAAGCAAGCAACAACGTTGTGCCCGAAACGACACCAATAAGCAGCTAAAGTGTAGTAAAACGAAAATTGCAGCGTTTCAAATGAAGTTTATGAGTGAAAAGCGTGGAAACGGATGGCTTTCGTGTAAAAAAGGATTGAAAGAAAACATTTTGTGATTTTAAGGGTGAGTGTTAGCGAAGCAAAAGCACGGTTCGCACACACAATTTCCACCGCAAACAAATCGTGGGAATGCAACGAGCGCGTGTGTTTTTCGCAATTTTTTTAGCGCAGCGAAAATTGCGCGAATGACATACGCAACTATTGTGCAATGAAAATGTTTTGATTAATTTGAAAAGCGGGACTTTTTCGCCATACTTTTGTGTTCCGAACAATAATCGCGCAATTTATCGGTTTGACACGAGACGCATTTCGGCGCACCTGTGCGTTGCATCAGCTTCTTCAAATGCTCTGCAAACAAGAGCAAGACAAGAGCTGCGATAACGGTGAGCGGCATCAAATGTCGGCTTTGTAATTATCGCTGTTAACAGCAGTTATTCGCAATGAAGCGAATCGATATTATCGAGAGTAGAGTGAAAAAGAAAAAATGGACGAGAATTTCGATTACTGTCAGCTCTTGAAACGAGTGACACTTTCTGAAAGCTGAAAGAAGCGGCAAAGCGATCAATTACAGCGATGTTTGCTCATCGCGCTTCTCCCGAGCGCTTTACACGTCTTCTCGTGGGCAGATGCCCGCGCGATGGTGGCGTGAGCCTCGGCGTCGCTGGCCTGCTTTCGACCCAATCGAGTGTGAAAGCGCCCAAATTGACAGTTGGGTGATGGATAGCCTTGGAATCGGTCAAATTCAATTATTGGTTTTGAAGCTCCGACGTGAATAGTCTGCGTTTGCATCTCTGCGTTTTGTTTGCGCGAAACGATGAGAAACGGTCACCCGAAGCTGACCTTTGCGGGCATATTCTCGAAACTGGCTCACTCGCTTCGCAAATTGAGTTTTCGTAATTAAAGTTGGCGAGTAATTCAAATGAAAGCCTCGTTTTTGACAGGCGAACACGAAATGGAAGCCTAGCGAACACGCTCGCTCTTATTATTATTTCCGTCAACTTATTTACTTAACGCACACAATTGCATAAAGTTAATAGCGGTGCGCAGATAAGATAGACACATGAACTAGACGCGACGATCGCCGCAGCAGCGAGCGGCGTTGAAATGAAGTAGCTGCGGTGCAAGACGCAGGAACAAAGAGAATGGGACCGGCGAGCGAAGCACGAAAAAACAGATTATGAACTGCTTAAATACATTGTTGCTCTTTTAATTTCGCGAAGAAACAGTCTTAATCCCGGCTGAATGCTTGGCGCAAAAGAACAGCGGTAATCCGGGATCAAGACTGCGCTGCAAAGAACACGAGAAAATCTGCTTTGCGGCGGTCGACAATGGGACACAAAGCAGCGGCTCGCTTTTGCGCGGCGATCGGCCGTTGTGAGAGCGACTGAGCGCGGTGGTCACGAAAGTATGGCTGCTTGATGAAAACGCAATCAATAACAAGTTCTCGCATTTATCTCGCATCAAAAATGAATCGAGGCGTTCGAAAGCGGTGCACACTCGCACTGAAATATATCTTCGTCTCTCCGCTCTTTCGCCCATTGTTTTGCCTCTCTGTTTTCTCCACTTTTTATAGCGCCACTATTCTTGGCGAGTTTTAAGAAATGTCGCGGAAATCGACGCATTCAATGCTTCGCTCGGCGTACGAGAATATCCATTTCCATTCAAAGCACATTGTAATAAGAAAGAATGAGCGCCAAGAACTGCCGTCCGAGTTCTAAGTTCAAAAAGCTTATTTTCTCACCGCTTCACGCTCTTCTCTCATTAATGCCCCGCAATCGTTCGCGATACGTACGCACGTATGTGTTTCCATGCGTGTAAAAACGTTTCCATTCATCCACTTCATTTCTGCCACTTTCAATTCCAAATCTAGCCTCGCTCGCTGTCTGCCTTCCACCTAAAACTTTCTCCACGCAGTTATCGATATCGTCGAAATCATTCTTCCAAAAGTGTGTTGACCAAATCTCTTTTTCATATCTTAACCGACTCAAAAGCATTACCCGAGTCGCTTCTCTAAAGCGGACACTCGAAGCGTAATCAAACTTTGCATCAGCCAGCGTTAGCAAATATCCGGACACACCTTTCGTAATTATTTAATTTGCCATTACTTTACTAAATTGGCATGAGCGATTGCGCTCATGAACCATTCATGTAACTCTTTGTGCGATTTTCTGTGACTTTCAAATCGAGAAAAGCTCACAAAACCTATAAAAGCGAAAATTAGACAAGTTTTTTGCTGCTCGACTGTTTAAATCATGGAAATGAGCAAATTAGCGAAATTTGAGCTTCTTAATTTGGCAAAGTAAACCCCTGGTTTTATGGTGTTGACAGCAATTAACTTAATGTCACGTATTTGCGCGACAAGCGCACTTCTCAGTGATTTTCGACGCATTTCGATTGAGGAAATAAGATGATAATTAGGTTAGTGTGCAAAAACTTGATTAAATTCAATTTCGCTATTCACATGTATAGCTAAGAGGTGTGGCACGTGCACTACGAGCGTCTAATTTGGCCGCTGCGAACTCGCTTCTCTTCTTATTTCGTAAATTGTATTCAATTTGCATTTTATGCAAAGCGTTCGTCGCGCTCGCTTTCAAAATTCACGCGAAAAGAACGCTTTGTGAGCGTTTTGCGGAAAGTAAATACGCAATGGTACACGATGAGTAGAAAAGTTTCACTCGTAGCTATAATTTAGCGAGAAAATAATGATGTAAATAGCTTTATCAATGAAGGAAATGGAGGAAAATGTGAAAGTATGCGAGTTAATGAGTGAATGCGTTGCGATTCGCTTTCTTTTCGCTTCCAGCCCGAATGCTATTGTAAATGTAAATTTTTGACAAGAAAGAGTTAGCAAATGATCACTTCTCTCATTTATCGCTTATTTCACATTCAAAATAAGTTTTCAAACAGTTTTATTGTAATTATCTTTGTTTCATACACCTGTTGCGCTGCTAATTGCTTTCACAAGACAGGGAGCAGTCACAATTGACGTGATCACAAACCGTGAAATCGTATTTGCGTAACATCATTGCAAATACGGCACACATTCGCCATTCATACAACGACACACACGCTGCAAACATTTGCTCTATAGACACCTTTTCTTCTTTTTCATCTTCTCCATCCAATTGCAATTTTTCAAAGCGTAAACGCATTCGCTTTGTTTGTGCGAGCTCAGCTATCGAAATCAATTTCGTAACTTTCGCGCGACCCATTTAATCGATTCGAAGTCTTGCAGAATGTTTTGAGTGGATTTGCAGCAAAAAACACTCACAAACTTCGTTTCAACGCTGAAATTGCAAGATTTTCGAATTTGCGTTCATTGAAAAGAATTGAAAAGAATAACAATAATCGAGCGAATGCAGCCGAGTTGGTTTTTGTCCATCGAAAATGGAGAGCAGTGGTGAAAGGAGAAAATGAAAACGCTATCATTTGCGCATAAAACGCCGACAGTAATTGCGGCTACTCTTGCGAGCGTTGCAGCAAAAATTTCGGCTTTGGCGTACGCTTTCGCCTATGTTTTCGTGAATTACACTAATTGATAGCCAACAGCATAGCTTTGCGGAGTGACAGTCGATACTCTCCTCTTGACATGTTTATTTTGAGAGAAGCTGCGTTACGGAAGCTCAAACCTTTAGGCGAGCTCGAGCTGATTGTTGAGTGTACGGTGAAAAGGCAAATTTGTATTTGCAGCGAAAACTTTGAGCGCGTTTTTTAGCGAAAACAGCGTCGAAGTAAACAAATGCAGGTGTGTGGACTGCGCCGCGGAGGCTATTGGAGACACTTCTCTTCATTGACAGCAGAACGCACACATCTCTTCGCAGTGAAGAGCTGCGTATGTAATCTAGAAAAGAGAGCGTCGGCGACGAACGGGTCGATCGCTGAAACTGCGTTGGACTGAGCGAGTGACTGGTTAAACACCGAATTTGGGACACGCGTTCGCATTGAAATTCAAAGTACTTCGCTTCATTCACAATTTCGACGTGTTTTGATACACGCAACAGATGTCGGATTTCGGTGAACGGTTCTTTGCTCTGCATTTTCCCCTTTCGCTTCACAATGGTTTCGTTAACAGTCCGCGGAAATGTTCGGCTTTTAAAAAACTGTTTTGTTCCTAAAAATCTTTTTGCTGCTCTTCGCTGCGTTTGCCATTTTGCCGCGCGCAATAATAATCTCTGGCGATCACTGCCTCGCATCCGGCAGGCGATAGATGCATCGATACCTGCTCCACGCTTGCACCCATACAACTTTGGCGCAACTTTTCAGCGTATACTTAATTCAATTCACATAATTTCCTTTTATAGCACTTTACTGCATAAACGATCATTCGCACGTTTTTTTATGCTCGACTCCCTATTATTAGCGAAATCTTTTGTTCTCAGCTAATAACATCTCTCATATGAAATCAAATTCCACTCGAGCAATTTGCTTACAATTACTAACAAGATAGCAATTGATTGCCGCTTGCTTTATAGATCCATCTACGCTCTATTCTCTCGCTAAATTTATGAGCACTCGTTCGCTCGCTTTCAAAAGTTTTGCTCACATTTTTTCAAGCGATACGACGATGACGATCACGCTGACAAATAAGATTCGCTCTTGCTCCCAAACGCTTGTCTCAGAACAAATCGCTTATCGTCGTTGTATTTGTTTTAATTGATGTTAGCAAGCTTAATTAATGAATCAAATTTGAATAAAGTGTAAGCGAATGCGCACATTTCGGTCGCTCGTACGACGGACGCCACATGAAAATGTTCATTTGAGAAACATTAAGCGAAATTAAAGCGCTCATTAGTCGAACAGTGCTAATGATGTTGTTTCTGCGATCGGAAACACATCCTCAGCGTGTTTAAGAACAAAGAACATTGACCTCGTGCACGAGAATAATTTCGTGATCTCTGCGAGAACTGCTACACTTTTCGCTGTACGCATCGCTGACCAATGGTCAAATGCATAATTTACAAATTTCGAGACGACAGCAAGTGGTAAATAGAAGCTAGAATTGATGTCTAAAATGGTGGGTGGATAAATGAGGAGGTAGCAGCTTCACGAGTGAAATGGCGCTGATAACAGTGTTAACGCGATGTGGTAATGGTTGTTTTCGTGCTTCTTTATGAAGCGTATATTGATTTCAATCGCAGTTCGAATCGCGATCGAGAAGCGAAGGATAAAATATAATCTTGCGAAGAATCTAAAGAGAAGAAGCGGAATGTGTAAAGCAAACGCATCCGTGAAGAATCTCCAATATTATTGAACTTGCCTGAGAGCTAAGGCGCGCAATTTCGTACCGATCGACTGTATACGATTGCAGCTCTTCGAGCGTGAACGTACGCAAGTTGAAGCCGTATAAAAAACAATGTTTTCGAGCATTTTAAAAGCAATAAAAAAGCCATTACACATTTATTAATATGTCTGTGTAATCGCTGATTATTCTTTTTGCGAAAAGTGTAGCGTTCAATTTTCAATGAAAAGCAAACTTTGCATTATTTCAAACGAAATACAAACTTGTAATTTCGAGTATCACTGCAATCATTTTATTGCTCGCGAACAGCCACTGTTTGCATAATCCTGTTGCGAAACGTAGACGCATTGTCTGCAACTGTGTTCAGCGAGTCGAAAGTTTTTCGCAAACTCGCCGCGTATCAGCGGCAGTGGTGCGAGTGGAGAAGAGCGCTTCCTTGCATCGCGTTTTAATTCAATAAAATGCTTTTCACACTTTTTAACACTTCTCAAAATGTGGAAAATTGGTTTGGATTGGAATCGCCGCGGGCAACGCTTGATTGCTCGCTTCGAAAGCGGCGAAAAGAGTCGAATTCGTGAAATTTTAATCAAAAAAGCGCGCTAATAAATCACGGACTCGGCTTTCATCAGCCTCGCTGTGTGTTCGTTATTGCGTTCAAAACGCAGAAACACGATTATTGAAAGCATTGTTGACCACTATCTTTCGCATTGTTTACTAAGTTAGTTAAAAGTGCATTTTCCAAGTTAATTGAACATTCTTCGAAGCACAAAAAAAATAAGAAAGTTTGCTGCAAATGAGGCTCACGTAAAGCGACTGATGCACTTTTGGCCACAAAAGCAAACGCAAGGAGTGGAGCTAATTGTGCTTTGCATACCACTTTTCAATGAATTTTTGCATGCCGAATTCATTCAGTGCTGCGAACGTGGTGTACAGGTGAAAATGACATGACACACCTTCGAGTGGACGCGCTGAGATGGTGCAGCAAGAAGAGCAAAACGATCGTTAAGTTGATTCGATTAAATTGGCTGCGATGATTTGCTACTCTTTCAACACGCTACTGTTGCTCGTTAATACGCGAGTAATTCGCGAATCAAACGAGATAAGCGCAGATGAATTGTTGTGCAATAAATAAAATTCAATGAACACAAACAGCAACAACAAAAGCAGCGAAAGCCGTGAAACAATGTTTGCCATTTCAATGCAATTATGCGATAATTAATCACTTTCTCATAAATCAATCGCGAAATGAATAGAAATTAGCGAAAGCACTACGATTTAATCATCGAATCAGCAACAAAAACGATCATTCAAGGCCCACTGCCATTGTATTGCAATTTAATCATGCGAATAGGTTGTCGACGCTTAAGGCGCTCAAATTTTTTCCTCGCAAAATGTGCAAATAATGAAATCAATATCTCGAGCTTAACTCTAATGTCTGCTCAAAATTAACAATAACCTGCACAACTTTCTGCTAGAAAATTTTTAATTGAATGCATTTCTCGTAAGCATTTTTCACTTTTAGTTCGCATCGCTCGCTCAGTGTGCTTAACTCGATTATGAGAGATTCGGAAAGCAAAGCTATGAGAAAGTTGAATCGATACAAAGCAAACGCCTGAGCTCGTTCACAATTTTCGCTTGACTAATTTTAGCGTGAGCATCGCAAATCATTAGCAAGAACATTGAATTGGATTGATGTGCGAGAGAAGTGGGCACAGCGATGTGCAGAGCGATGAAATGCGCCTATAAAAGCGAGCGAAACGATTGTTTGTCGATGCGATAAAAAAGTAATTAAACTCTATTGGTTTTTAACGCGCGCTGCTCGACGAATGATAGCAGTGGCAATTAGGACGCACGGCCTCGTTTACGCACCGTTAGCGTGTAATGTTGCAGTGAAAATGGCCTATATTTGTCGTGAACATATCGCGTCACGTTGCGCGAAACGAAAAACGCAGCGAACACAAGGACGTGCCGAAAATTAAAATCCGAAGCGTGAACTCGAGATAATTGAGCGAAGGGTGGTCTGCGTTGCGTTGCATTCATTTGAATGCCTAATTGAATAAAGAGCGAAGAAACAAAGAGCGCTGGTGCTGAATGTGTCCCATCGGGACTGTAGCGTTCGCTAAGCATGAGGTAAACCCTAATTGACGAGGCGCCAATTTGAAATATTTCACCGTTCGTATTTATATTGAATTTAAATTTAGCAAAAGTAGTGGTTTAGGCTTCAGATGCCGTACGATTCGTGACTGCTGCGTCCAAAATTGAAAATGCATTCGTAAAAATCGGGCTTCTTTAAATGCGATACATGCATATCGCAGCGAATGGCGAATTCACGATTCGCGGAGATCGGCGAGCGGTGCGAACGGCGAATAATGGCTAAAAACAATGTATTCGCAATGAGGCAATTTGCAGACGTAATTTGTTTATATCGCTGTGTTTTGCGCGAACGCAAATCATTCTTAAACTCGTTGTTTTATCGTATTTTCAACTTTGGAGGCCTGCGCGCCGAACACGGCACAATGGTACTGCTATCAAACTCGCTGCCTAATTATATTCTTGCCCTTTTCCGCACCTCTCGCAACCTCTGCAAATAACAGTTTTCGTGAGCTTTTCAAGAGCGAAATTTATGTATTTTTCGACTATCCTTTTATCCGAGAACGCAAAATATATGCCTTTATAACAATCTTGCATTCGTTTCGAGACAGAGGCCGAGGAAAGCGTTTGACAGCTCGGCTTCGGCAGCCGCGCTCGATTCAAGGCACCCAACGCTGCGAACACATATTTTAAACCTTTCGTTTACGGCCGCAAGTCTATTGTTACTGTTTTTTGCTCTGAACTCGCGAGCGAGCGGCGTGTAGACGCGTAAATGTGATGTCTTCACGCGTCCAGAATGACAACACTTTGCTTCACTGTACTTAACGCAGACCGAACACGGGAAACGCTAATAAACAAGCCTCGAAAGCAGAGAGCCGGGCGCTGAAACGCAGTAATCGCTTTATTTTCGCCTGGCTCGCTGTTTTCGCTCGGAAACTGCGAAATTAAAGCGTTGTTTAGAGCCATTCGAGCAAAGTATCAATTTCAAGTGTGTTTACCAACGTATTTCGTGCATAATTCGAGCGACTTTTCTTTCTCTTCTGCTTCGCGCTGAATTTACTTTCACTTAAAAAAGTGAGCTGAAAAGTGGAGTAAATCGAAGTGGAGTTGATAAAATATGGTCGACTTGTATGAGGAATGAAGACAAGCGGAACCAAACACATATTTCTTCGCATTATTTCACTATTTTGTAAAGCTTGTGCATTGTTGCAGTAAACAGTGCGCTTTGCACACGTTTTCCGGCCTCAGGTCCAGAGATAGTCTGCAGTAGTGCGAGCGAGAGAAAGGCTCGGTCTCTTGTGTCGCTCGATTCAGCAACTGCAGTTTCAGCTTTCTCACCAAATACGTGTGACTGCAGGTTAACGAAGCAAGGAACGCGCGTTTCGTTTCATTCACAGCGCGAATAAATATTATGGCTTGTATTTCTGGCGGGCAGCGGTCAATTACTTTTCGGTAATCACTCGAATATTCACAAGTATAAAAAACGCTTCGGGACGCATTAAACAAGGTTTGCGCTTCTTGGGTTCGGCGAATCGAAATCGTAACACTATTCGCAACGCTTTTCGCTCGACGCCCAAACTTTGGTACAAACAATTTGGTACACACATTTGCATCGTTTTGCATTCACGACTTCGATGTCAGTCGCGCTGCAAGAACAATCGCGAGCGAATAATTGCCGATTTCTTCCAACTATTTAGCGAACATTAAGCAGGCAAATCGACGGCCCGCACCCGTCTCTCCAAATCGCCTATCAATGCTCACTTATGCAGCGAAAAAAATGGCGAAATAATGCAAATTTCTATTAACACGTGTTAACGAGCGTATTTTTCTTTCTGCGCTCGTTGTTTGTTTACAGCGCTTAAATGGCAGCGCCAAATGTCACCTAGGGACACCTCTCTCCGCCAGCGCCTTGTTATTATCGACGAGATTCTTGTAAAAATTTTCGCGTTTACATCGCAGGCACTCGCGTAACGAGCTGTGTTTATGCAACATTTACACTCGTACATTTACTTTCATTAATCAAAGCGAACTTTTCTTCGCCAAATAACAGAGTTTTGCACAAAGCGCACTCGATTCCGCTCCTGGTCTCGGGTGTATTAATCATTTGACGATGCACGCAAAGACGGTGACCACAGCTCGGATAAACACTGATTGTTGCCCATTCAGCGAACAGAGTTTTACAACAAAAGCTTCTTCTTTTCGCTGCTCCGGATTAAAAAGCTGCTAACAAGCTGGTGAAAGGTGCGAAACAGAAGCCATCGCAGTCATCTTTCTCGCAAAAACTTATGATTAATGCGCCGCTAACCGAGTGAAGTCTAGTTGTTGTTAGGTGCGTCTTTGGAACCATTGTCATCATAAATAATATTGATGCAGTCGAAGAAGAAAACGCCGGTGAATAAACCGGTAGTTGTGTAGCGCCGCATTCTCGTGTAACCGGACAGTGATAAATTGGGTCCCTTTTAAAACAGTTATTACGCGATTTTTGCCTTATTCTTCTCGATAAGAACTCGTTGTTTATGTAAATTATCTCCGCGAACGCTTTGCTCGCCATTCGCTCGAGTTTTTTTCGCTCTCGAAACAATAATTTCACAAATTTTTCAATGGCGATGAAAGCGATCGGCGAGCAGCGATCGAGGCGCATAGAGATGCTGAACACGTCTTGTCGATGATAACGACGTAATCATCACCTTTGTTTTCCTAACCTTTCGATACTCTTAATTTGCGCGATTAAATGTTTTTTTGGCTGAGAAAAAGCAGCGAAAACAATTATGCAGCGAGAGATTTTCTTTCAACACTTTGAAAATGTTGCTTCACTCGCTCAATATCGTCGATGGTGTTGAAATTGTTGTTGTGTGCGCGCCGAGATGCTTACAAACGGCATTATTTAATTATAGATGATGATGGTTATAATATTCGCCCCACTCGATGCGCGTAGTGTTACTTTCGGCACATCTCGAGGTGTGATATGATAAACAAGGCGCACACGAATCCGCTTCGGGCGCTTCGGTACATCACACGTAGTCGAGAATAGTCCGGTTTAGGGTTAAAAACGCAGGTCCCGTTTACATAATGTACATTGCAAATAACAGTGTTTTGTTTGTCAAATTGCCATTTTCGCAATTAGAAGCGTATCTTCTCACGAATTTTGCGCGCATTCGAGTGCAATGTAAACGCATAGTTTTACGTCGACAGCGATGCTGCAATATATCAAAGCAAACTTCTGTTATTATGCGCTGAGAACAACAATTTAATTTACGCTTTTGAATGCAAATGAAAAATGAGAGAAGCCGTAGAAACTTGTATCACATGCTTAGGCCGTGATTGATGCGCTGCTCCGACCAGATAGCACACCGGCGATGCGTGGATCGCCGCAGTGCATCCTTTTGCTTTGCTGCTCAATAACAGAGTTCATCTTTTTCGCTTCATTCAGGAGTGGCCGCTGTAATGGACTCCGCGTGAGTCGTCAATGATCTGCTCGGCGATATTTATCTGCGCTCACCGCGATCTTTTTATAAGCGAGCAATGAGAGTGGACTTAACGCCACTTCGCGCAGCACAATAGCCGAGCGCACACAGCGATTCGTGTTATTCAAATTGTTATGCAACGAAAGCATTGTCGAAACACCATTACTCAATGCTCGAGACACGAACGCAGCGAAAACAGTTTTAATCGTCCAATGAATTTCAATCGCCATCGATTATATCGCCGTCGGTCGCTAGCGGGAATCGCACGAGTCGACACTCGTTTCGCAGCGTTTTTATATGCGTCAAACTGTCGCTTCCATCCGACGATTGTCGCGCTTTAATCCGCACCGATTTCGCTCATACTCTCCGCTGCTGCCGCTGAGCAGTGCAAGAACGCGAGCTGTCAAACTGTCAAACATTGTCGCTGATGCGCTCAGCTAATTACTTCGCTGCGCAAGCGATCGTGTAATTTATGTTTCGCGTTTAATATTTCGAATTAAGTCATTAAATAAAGTGGTTCCATAAATTTGTGTCACCAGACGTAATTTACTCAAACGACTGTACGTTCGCCGCGAAATTCGACGACAGCGAACAACGAAGCTGTTTTCGCTCGTTGAAAGGCAGCGAGAATTTAATTTCTCCGCGCTCGCAATCGATGCAATTATAAATTTATTGCGCGCACCTTCGCGTTTTCGTTTCAAGCAGCTTTCTTAATGACGACGCAGCGACCGAGTTGTGAAGTATCGAAAACTTTCCCGCAATTAAAAGCCGCGTTTAGTATTCGAAGTTTGCGAAACGGCGTTCACAAATAAATGATCTCTACAAAGACGCGCCATATTTTAAGCGAGACAAGCGAAATAGTTTCGCGATTATTTTCAGAAATTTATTTCGCGTCCATTGCGACAGGAACTCAAACTCGCGTCGAGCGTCTTAGGCTGTCGATTTTTCATTGATTCGCCTTGATTAAATCAAAACTTTTTTTTGCGCGCTTTCCAGTTTGAGTTTAGTTTTTCAACGCTTAATTGAATGCAAAGCAGAGATTCTTTTCCATTTAA
This sequence comes from Dinothrombium tinctorium, assembly GCA_003675995.1. Classification (NCBI taxonomy): domain Eukaryota; kingdom Metazoa; phylum Arthropoda; class Arachnida; order Trombidiformes; family Trombidiidae; genus Dinothrombium; species Dinothrombium tinctorium. The sequence goes on along the minus strand of NCKU01000450.1, from coordinate 25,092 downwards.
CTCGTAATAACCTCAATTCTGCATTTAAAATTGCCTCTTGATTCACTCGAAAAACGTTTTGTTCGATCTTACTTTCAAACGTTTCGCTATTAAAATTCGCAAAAGTGAAGAAATCAGTTGAATAGCGGCTATTCATTGAAATGTTCACTCGGTTGGATTGGAACAAATAGAGTTCGGCGAGAATGCGCTTTCAAGAAGCGAAAAGTAAACGTGTGAAAACGTTTCGTGCACCCTTTAAATCCCGAAAATGCGTTGCGAAAAATTAAAGCACCGCAAACAGCGTGAACTCGCATTTTGAATGAGCGCTTTTCTCGCGGCAAAGCAAATTTGACAACACTTCTCTCTCTATGAAGATATTTGTTTCGCGCATTTTTAAAGCAATTTCGCGTTCGATCAAAAAGCGCGATGAAGTCAACGTGCTTTACTATTTTCAAAGAAATGTGTAATTTTTTTGTTTAATCCTTTCTCAAAACGTTTTAAAATCGAAATTCCGACATTCAAAGAGTTCTTCGAGCACAAAAAAGATTTGCGAGCTTTACGAATTTTGACATGTCATTCGTTCGCCGTTCGCTCGCTTTAATCTTTTTTCGCTCTTTGAAACCAAAGCTGTTTTAAAGAAAAGCCACGTTTTAAATAAAATAAAAAACAAACACAAATCAATCGAACGCATTCGATTTTATCACTCAATCTGCAGCCGTGTGCAAACATTGAACGAGATTCGCTCGTTTCTGTGCGTCGATTTCGAGCGCAAACGGCAAAACTCGAGAAGAGTTCGCTTTTCGCGTTTGCCGAACTTTTTTTCGAACTGCGAACGAAATTAATTGAATACGAAAACAGCAGTTAATAAAATCGGTTATACATTATTATTATATAATAATTTAAACTCACGAATTTATCACAAAATCGCGAAACGCTTTTTATTTTCGGCGTTTTCGCTGATTTACAGATACGCGAGCGTTAAAACGAGCGAAGCGTTCCCATCGAATCGATAATACGCATTTCGAAATGAGCGTTGTGTTCTAGCTTCAAACTTCAAAAGTGTAATTCGCAACGACGGCTTTTCATAAGCCACGTTTCATGAACTTTTCAGATTCTGTTTCTCACTTTTTTTTTCAAGCGAACTGTTTGACAAACTGTTCGCGACGTCGAATTTCTGCGGGATACCAGCGACGCGATAAAATCTGCAACGAAAAAGTGGCTACGAGTGAAACGGCCAAAAGCGAAGTGAACGTGAAATTCATATGCATATTCGTTTTCTGTTTAAGCTGAAATCTTTTTTTTCACGGTATTTAGTTCAGCGTCGATCACCGAAATGTTATATTTACGAAATTTGTTCGCCACGAATTGCCCGCTCGTGTTTACAAGTTAGTAAGGCACGAATTCAGGCCGTAAAAATCAATTAAACGCTTGAGTTTATTGTTGCTTTGTTATTCCTACATTTTACTCGCCTGCGAACAAACTCGTAAGAAACTATTTAGAGACAATGAAACGTTTGAAATGCTTGAGAAAGCACACGAAACAGTTGTGATGCCAGTTTTCCGCTTCTGCACAAACGATCGCTCGATCGCCGCGGCTGTGTACATTTTTCAGCTCACTTCGAGATTAATGCCGTAAAGACGCGATCTGAAATCAAATAATTTACAAAAAAGTGAGTTTCGCGAACAGCGAGAGTCGCAGCATAAAACGATGTACGCAGAAATGTTTCGGCGTGCGACAGGTGCTTCGGTATGCGAAGTGTCTCACAAAGAGTTTTTTACATTTTAGCGAAGAAAACTGTTGCCTGAAAAACTTTTCTAAATATTTTCGATTGCAATTTTGCGTGTCTTTTCGACGCTTTTCTCGGAATCGAACGCAGCGATTGCAGCGAAAATTGAATGAGAGGAAAGAAAGCTGCTTTCGCTTCGATAAACGATTTCTCGTAAAAATTTAAACCGAGAAAATGGGTGCAAAAACAAGCCCGCTAACGAAATTATCGTCCGATTATTGTGCTTCTTTATTCAGCGAGTAATTGTGTTTACACTACAATGCGGTGTAAAACTGGTGTCCGTGTCTTAAATGTAGATGTTGTTCGAAAAGGCAAACTTTACACGAGTAAACACAAGTTAATTTTGGCTAGATGCGCACACGTTGTCAAGTGAAAAATGCGATAAGTACAATCTACCGGCGCTCGTTATTAAGATAAAACTTATAGACGCAGTAAATACGTTTGCTAGTTGTGAATGAAATAAATTCTATTGTTGTGTGTAGATGTGTGTTTAAGTACTATTGTTGCAGCGGAAGATAATTTCTAAAATACTTCCGTAAACAGTCGAAGTAAACATTTTTAGGAAGAACCGTTGCTGGTGGAGCCCTTGATGCCGATCACAACGCGATCGAGCAACGAAGGAGTGAAAATCGCTTTCTGAGCCGCTTTGCTTTTCTTCACCCATTTGTACAAATCGACAAACATTTGATGCAATAGCATTTCAGCCGCACTCACTTCGCCGACGAACAGCGTGGTCAGTTCACTGTACTCTGTGCATAGAATTTCTCCCTCTTCGCTGCTCACTTGTCTAGAAAAAAGAAGCGCAAATTTGAGAAAGATGATATCATTGAGGTTGTAATCACCGTAAATGAATCAAATCGTTCTTGTTGCCGACAATAGCCACGAGCGGAATTGTCGAGGAGGAAGTGGTGCTGGTCGCTGAAAAAAGAAGCACGCAAAACGTAGGTGAGAAGCACAATTGAGGTAATCAAAAGTTTGTTTTGTGTTTTTCTAAACTAAGGTTACTCGACTCGCTTGCATTATAAATCATAAACAATCGCAATGCGTTCGAAAATACTCGTGAATCGTGCGGAATAATGTTCGCCAACTTGCAGTTGTTGGTTTTGACACACAGACCCAATACTTTTCCTGCTTCAGCTTCTAAAACGCCAATAAATGAATTTAAAGAATAACTTTAATTTCCAATTTAAATTCACATTTGTTTAAAATGCTTATTAAACACAATGCGAAAGAGCGTATCTTTCGTTTGCATCAGTTTCGCGCGGTTTAAAAGCTTGAGAAAAAGAAAGAAATGCGAATAATTGATTGCAAGCAAATTGATTTTCGTCATATTTTTTCGCTTTGCTCGCACACACAAAAACGCTCGCTGAAGATTGCTTCTCTGATCGATATCAGCATATCGTTTCTTGCGAGGTTTTTCAATAGCTGCGAACTCATTACGGCGAATAATCGATTTCTACAATTGATCATTTGTCACTTTCTTAGCTGGAGTTGCGATTTCGAGAGCGAAAACGCACGAAAACGGTTTTCGAGTTGAATGGCTCTGGCGACGAGGTGTGAGAAAAACCTCACCGAGTTAACCTCTAAATGAGCTTAAGTTGTAATTAACTTTGATTAAGCAAATGGCTCCGTCATTTACACGTCGCACACGGTTTACGTCATTTCGGCGAATCGTGCCCACGAAAATGCGTTTCAATAAGAAATCGTTTTCATGCATTCCGTTAATTTAAATTGCTAAAGCCATTCATTTTCTCACAGTTATGAAAATTAGCGCTGCGCTCACTCGCGTTTTGATATTGAGAGAATATGGTGTCACATTGCGCTTTAAATCATCACGTTTTTAAACGTGTTCTATTGAATAAATAAACATGAGCGTACAAAGCATACAAATTTGCTTTTTCGCTTTCGAAATCGCCGTATAAAACCATTTCGATTCTATAAATCTTGTTAAAAAGAGCGATGCTCGCTTCATCTTCTCAAAGCCGCAGCATTTATCGCGATGCGATTGAATCGCGGAAAACGAAGCCGAGTGATTCTTGTAGCACATCATTCAGCGCGGTTCAGCAGAAAAGCTCAAAGCGTGTATAAGACATTAAACGCTAAATATTTACATGTGTAAATACCTAAAGCTGGTACTGCGTGCGGTTTGTCGTAAAAATGGGTGCATCGCTTGTGAGCGTTGAATAAATTTAGCGCTAGACGCTTTCTACGAACATCGTATCGCGTTTTTCGTTTAAAATTCAAGCGCAGATTTACTACGTTTTGGTAGTCGTACACGACGATAAATTTTAGAAGAGAAAAAGTGAATTTCGAACGCGGTTCGGCGATTGCTGAGATTTTAATTCCGAATTTATAGGCGATCGTTTACGCAGTGGGATTCGCTTTCATTAGTGTCAAGATTCACTTCGATCGACTGTTTATTGCCGTTCGATTTTTTTCGCGTTCACGCTCGCAATTAAAGCGCATTTTAGGCGTAAAGCGTCGGCTACCGTTGAGAGTAGCCCGCTCTTCGTACACGCACCGAACGCTTTCGGAGCGCAATCGAGGCGCAAGCGTTTGATAAATATTTGAAGTGCGAGAGAGAAAATAAATTTTCGAGCGAAAATATGAAATCGATCCGGCGCGAAGCGCATTTTTGAAAGGCAATTTCGGTGCGACTAACCCGGGCGAATATGAAGAAGATGAAACTTAAATTACGAGGCCACTATTAAAAATTATTTTTCAACGCATTCCAAATTACACGCAAACACACTTAATGTGACTCGTTTATAGCAATTAATGTTTTAAAATTTACATTTTAATGGCCACTTTTTATAGAAAATATGGCAATAAATTATAGGTGTTGGCGAGCGCTTAAATCAAGACGTTTTCAATGAAACGAAACGCGCTTTTTAAAAATAGCGATTGAATATTTCGCAGAAACGCTATTTGATATCAACATAAAAACGTATTTGCGCTCGAGTTCGCTGTACACTTTGTTCATTTCTAAACGAAGCAAATGTAACGAAAAGCGCGTCGAGAAACGCTGTCGTTTTAAATGAATCGAGTGTACAAGGCGTGTCGCAGTCGCCTATTACGTTAAACTGTCACAGGTGAGCTTTGGTTTTGATTTTAGCTAAATATTTAGCTTAGAAAATCTAAAATGAATCGCCGCATTTTTCGGTGAAACAGTTGAGCGATTACGATGAAAGAAAATTTTATGGCTTTTAAACTTTTCGGGATTCGTATAAACAAATTAGCGACTACTTCTGTGGTCGTATTTAGTTGTAACATTGAAATAAGTTGCAAAATTTATGAAAATTATGAATTTAAAGATCGGCCTGCACTTCTTAGCTTCGGCTTTTTTCAAGATTAAAACGTAGAAAAATTTTTCAAACGTTCAGTTTGTTCTCGCATCTTTCGATTTATTCTGCGTTTCATTGAAGAAAAAAAAAAATCAATTTGATGTTATAATTGAACGAAAAGGTGTGCACGCAAATCCAGGCTTGTCAAGAATTTTTCTGGTTTCGAGCTTTAATAAAACTTAAAAAAGTAAGAAATAAGTCTGATGAGAGTCTGAAAATATAATGAATGTGTCTAAAAAGTTGATTAAGTTAATTGATGATCACTTTGTTACACACGATTGTTACGATGAAAACAGTTTCGATCGAAAAACAAAAGATGCAACGAAGTAAGATGAAAATTGCAAAATTGCTTCGATTTTAGCATCTAATTTAAAACGCAATAAGCGAAATTAATTGCTCATAATTTCGAAATGTTTAAATCTGGTTCATAAGCGACGCTTGATTGAGTGCGCTGCGGAGATAGCTAGAGGTTCAGTTCCCTTTTAAGCTTTTGTTATTTACCTTTAAGTTGGGCGATGTGTCGAAGGAGCGTACGTATATAACAGAAACTCGGTCTGTCGGTTATCGAGTAGACGAGCAGTAAAATATCGCTGCCGCAGAGCGACGCATCGAAATTGGCGATTGAAGAAGAAGAAGGCGATGATATGTCGAGAATGTCGAATATGACGGGCTCATTATCAATTAGTATCTCGTGTCTGTATCTGTTATCGATTCCGTGCTCGTACTCGATTATGTACCGCTTCGTTAAGAACCTAACAACAATCGCTAAGTTCGAAAGTAAAGTGAAATGCAACAATTAGAGCAGACACATACCGCTTTTGCCAACATTTCGATCGCCCAAAACGGTGATCTTGATTTCGCTCAAAGATGATTTCTTGCGTTTAAGAATCACTTTATTCGCAGCTGAAGTCGGAGAATTGCTCGACATCACGAATGTGACCAAGTGTTTACTTGCTTACACTGCTGTTTCCATGATGCAAATAGCACGCGATTGCTGCAACGCTATTTTTAGATGTATTCAACTCGAGAAACGCATCTTTAAACTCGCTGAGCTTTGTTTTTGGCACACTATTCCTCTTACCTTCTCATATATTAAGTGCTCGATGTATAAGGCTAATGCTTTCAACAACTTTGAGTGCATATTTTAAATTTTTGTCGCAATAAAACAACAATTTTCTTCTCGTTTGGGTCGAAAGAATAACTTACGACTTACATAACTTTGTTGATGCTCGAATTCTCTAAAGCAAGCATCAAGATAATTTTACTTCAAGAATTTATGTTATTGTTTATTGAATATTAAAACTGAATTTTTCTCTTTTCGAGAGCATTTAGAACAATTTTTAGTAATTAATTTGAGCGACAATTTGTATTTGAAAAAATTAAATTCGATTCAATTAAGCGATTGATTGATCATAACATTCTAACAAGTGTTTTGATAAATCATAAGTTCACATAAGTTAAGTTAATTAAAAATATTTGAACTTATTCGATGAGAATTTTATTAGAGAATTTCAGCTTCTCAAATCGATTCAAATCGTCGACATTTCTCGTAATGCGAAAACTTTGCGGAAAGAAACTTTTTTTCGCTTCAAAGTAGTACATAACCTTTCGACATTAAAATGTATTAGAGGTACGAATATTAAATGCGAGAAATTTTTTGTTTAAGCAGCGACATGTAATGGCCAACATGGTCCTTTCACAATCTGATAAGTGACGCGCTTTCTTTCTCATTCAGCCTTATCAAAGAGGTTGTTTGAGTTGGTCGCAAAATACGATGCATGCTGAGAGAGGTGCTAATATTCATAACCATTTGAAATATTATCATGAATTAATTAATTAATTATTGACGATAAGTCTTGAAATTTCGAAATTGTTTTTCATAAGTTAAACAAATTTGATTGAACAATTGTTTTTTAGTTATTTTTTAATGTGCACTTCAACTTAAGATTTTTTAAAAACGTTGACGACTTATTTTCATTTTACTTAATTTATCGATTGAGAGCAATCATGCGAATTTGAAGAAAAGTGCTTTGCGATTATTATTTATCTAATTAAATAATAAAAGCAAATTAAAGTTTGACATTTTGGAGACGCCGTCAATTATGATGCATTAAGATTTACTCTATGAAAGATCACTTAAGTGTCAACTTTCGGCATCTTCTTTCAATTTTATCTTACAAGGCATTTTTGAAGAAAAAAATTAATAGCTCACCTTATTAATACAAAGAAATGTTATGTTTACCAAATATGATATGCATATCAAAAAACCATTTCGTAAAATTACTTAAGCAAATCATACATCATACAAACTAACAATAATCCAATAGCAAATAATTCAATCCCAATTGATTCAAACCATTTAATTCAAATAGCTGACAAATAACTATTAATATTTGTTCTTGATATAATAAAAAAGCGTTTTTTAAATACAGTGAAATTCAGTTCACTTAAGCTTTTGGTCAATTCGTTTAATGGAAGGCAACGGTTATAACGAAAACGATGTGTCGCGGATTATACCGCTTATCCTCTCCTGATTCACACTGATTACATTTATCTACAGATTATTTTTACTTATAAATACTCTGTCGAAACACTTCCAAATGAGCATTACTTTATACGCATTTTGTTTTTAACCTTTCGAGTAGTTAACCAATTTTTAGGCTCAACATTTCTCTACTTCTCTTTTCTAATTGTAAATAGTAGGTCTTCTCTTTTATGGGTATTCGCGCGAACTCACAATAAATGTCTTAACGTGAATGCCTCCTCATCTTGGTATTGACGCTCTTCATCCCCTCTGAGCGAAACGATGGTAAAAACATTTAATCTGATTTATTAAGATTCTATGTTTGTTTAGTAGGTAGTTAACTTTTCTTAGTGAGTCTCAATTTTCAAAATTGCATCATATCGAAGTTTTACAACACTTTTTCATAAGATTAAGGCTTTGAGAACGATAACCTGTACCAAAGTGATGCCAATGATTTAAATAATGAAATAACTGATACAAATCCGAGCGATGATCAAAATATGGGTCTTTTTTTATTACAGAGTGATAGGCATCAAAAAATTCACGGCGAAAGCCACCAAACATTTTAGCGATGGCCAAGTCGAATTCAGAATGTCCATAAAACGAGGAAGGATCATAAATTACAGGTCCATCGTTAGTTTCGCCGGCATTTCCCGCCCATAAATCACCATGCAGAAGAGCGGGAATGATTGGCTTTTCATTTAAATCTTTGAAAAATCTTGGAATAACAAGCTGCAACTGGGACCAGAGTTCATTAAGCTCTCTATCAGTGTGAATTTCAAGCAGCGAATTGATTTTATCTTCTAAACGAACTCTCGAGAAGAACGAAATCCAATCTGACATCCATTCATTTTTCATTGGATACTTTCCGCAACAAGTAACATAATCAAAACCAAACTGAGAAACGTATGCTTGTTCTCTTCCTTTTCCGAGCCAATTTTCGTTTTTCATCTCTTGTTTACCGAGTTTCGCGTTATGAAAGTGAAGTGCGGCCAATTGATTGCCCAAAGTTCGCTGATGACTTGAGAGAGAGTGCAAATGCGCGATGTACTCCATAACGATAGCCGATTGCGAGCTGTTGCAATCAGTGTGTACGAAGTGAGGCTTCGGCACTCTGACCGTGTTTGTGGACAATAATGCGGACAAAGAATAAAATTCGCCGTCAAACATAACACGAGAAATCGAATCTTCGTTGAACTTGACGAACACCACAACGTTGTCGTCGCATTCGTAGACGTATCCGCTGCTGATGCAACCGCTACTCGAGCCTCGCTGCCGCTCAAATCGTTTTGTATTCAGTTTTTCCTTTATTTCATTTTCAAAATCCATTTTTCATCGTTTTTTACTCGTTTTTTACGAATTCGCTGTACTTTCGCGCACTATACGCGATTCGCATTGCTCTCTTTTCAGGGATTGAGTTTTAAGAACGATCGCCAAGTGTTTGAAAGCGAGTGAGCGAGTGCTCGCATCGATCGCATCAATCAAATATGCAGTGATAAAAGTCGAGATGAGTGAAAACACGCAGAGATCTTTGAAAAATCTTTGGAAAATAAAAAACCTCTCAAAATATATTTGTCAAAAGTTCTAAACATGATAATATTTACATCTCTGGATTTATTTTCTTGTTTGTGAATTTGTTTATTTGTTTGCTGTTTGTTTTAAGTATTTGAAATTTTTATACTAAAACACAGTTAGTCATTTACAAATTATAACATGTGTTACTTGCTCTAAAAACATGTTGCAAAATTTGTTTGTTTCCACATAGGAAGATAAATTTCGGTAATTAATTAGCGAAGCTATGTGATCCAAAGCTTTTATACATTTAATGTCGAGAAAAAATTTCAAAAATTAATTAAAGAAACTTAAAAATTAATTGGTTAATAGATTATTTGCTTAGGTTAATAAGTGCTTAATTACACACATTCACCTATCGGTTTTGACACGCATTTCATTGACATGCTTGATAAAGTAAAACGGCAAACAAAATTTAAATTCTAGACGCAACTCTTAAGTGAAAAGTACAAGCGAAAAGCGCACAATTACAAACTGTTTCTTTATCATCCTTTCTGTCCTTAGGTTTATGAGATGTTTACAAGCTTTAGGAGATTTTTGTGTGCTTAAATACAAGTAAACAAAGTGTTTAAAAATAAAAATCAAATATAGCAATAAGAAAAACTTATTTGTCGACTAAAGCGCGTGGACAATAATAAAGAACAGAAAAGAACTTTGAAGATTTTGCATTGACTAAGGCTTCAGTATATAGTGAATGAACCGAGTTTAGAATAAAAAACAAAATGAAGAACATTCTGATGGCAAAGAAAAGCTCGAAATAGAAAGCGAAATTGAATCTCAAGTTCAGATTTCTCTTTCTGCAGTTCTAAAGCTAAAACAATTTCTTTAATAGCAAAACATTGGTTCATTTATTGTCGATAAAACGCTCTTTCGGATAAACCAAAAGTTTAATCAAATCAATTTCGGATTTGTACTTGTTTCTGTTTTTTCTCAATGCTGATCACCCACTTCCAACTGCTGCAGCGAAAACAAGTGAAGCGATTGCTAAATCTAAACGAACAAAAGAGCGGACAAAAACATTTTTGAACGCAATGTCATCAAAGAGATCTCAAAAGCAACAATCTTCTAAAGCTTCTCAGCAAACAACTATTGAGAGTGCAACGGATTCGAGTTCATCAAACCAGTGCAAGCCAGCAGAGCTTCGAGATGAAGCAGCGTCTAAAGAAGCAAAGCAAAATTCGTCCAAACGTTTGCAATTACCTTCCAATTCAGTAAAGAATCAATCTGCGACAATGATGTCTGATTTGAAAGCACCTCAAAAGCATCAAAAGATTAATTCAGTCTCAAGCAAAGTGCCTGTCGATAGTTTGAGTAAAAGTATTGACATAGGGAGATTTCCCAAGCTGTTTGTGAGAGGATTGAATAAGACCAGAAATGATGACACAATTAAAGTGTCGAAGGAAACAATCAAATCATCGCAACAATCATATGAAAATGAGAGTAAAACAAACGCAAAGAGTGCAGAAACAGAAAGAGCTAAACGAAAAACAAGTGGCCAGTCAAAGGAGCAGCAATCAAAACGAAAAACAGATTCAGACAAACAAAAGTCGCCGAAAAGAAAGGCGAAGAAAGAAAGTGGCGAAAAAATCAAATGTAAAACAAAGTTGAAAACAGAGCCAAAGCAGGAGCTCGAAGAGTCTGAGACCATTAAGCGTCTTGTCGAAGGAAAAGAAAAAGACAAAAAACTTTTGAGACGATTGGAGGAAAATGCGAGTTTAAAATATGATCAAACCGAACAGTCAGAAGCCATTCGTATAACTGATTTGCTCGGAGACGATTTTCCTCTCGATGTTATTAGTGAAAATTCGGAAAGTAGCGAGAAAATATTTGATGAGCAACCGAACAAAGCTGCAGTGCCTGGAGAGACAAAAACTTTAGCAAAGAGAGAGAGTTTAACGAGTCCGATTGCATCAGCCTCAAATTTTATGTTCGCATCAGAGTCATCGAGTTTAGAATATATTACGAAAGAAATTCAAGCAGAAGAGAGAGCGAGCGAAGAAAGTGAAGAATACGAAGCTATTCAGAGAGAATTTTCGTTTAAGTCAATCGATTTATTTCCCAAGTCTAAAGAGCAGATAGAATCACTAAAAGCGATTCTAAAAACAAAGCCAAAATTAGGCCATAAAGTGGGGAAAACAATTGCTTCGAAATCGAAAGCAGCGAAAGCAAGTGCAAGCAAAGCAAAAGCAGCGTCGAGCACAACGAACAAAATCTCAACACAAACAAGAGTGAAAAGCAAATCGAGTGGTAAAGAAGCAAAGAAGTAGCGCTTCCGTTAATACGAGAATAAAAAATCGAAAATCTGCTTCTATTTTTAGCGATCATCTGCGAACTAAAACATTCAAACGCATTTGGTGTCAAGGCTTTTTATTCATAGCATTTTTCCATAAGCAGACATCTCTGAAGAATATCTACGAGCGAATGCAACAAAGTTTGAAATGCACTCAATTTAATTTGAAGCTAAACATTTCGATAAGAAAAACACGTTCGAAAGTGTTGCATTTTTTCACCACGTCAGAAACGCATTTAAATTTTTATATTTCACGCTTGTTTGAAAAATGTTTTCTACTTGAAAGTCTTTTTTTTCAAATATTTTTCTAATTCGATTCAATTCTATCTTCACAGCTTTCAAATTAAATTAGCTCGCGCAAAATTGTATCGAAACATTTGATGCGCAATATTGTCTCTTTTCGCAGGCTTTTCGCTCTAAATCATTATTATTTATTATTTTATGGCGTGCACATTAGCCACAACAACCTTCTTATCAGCAACACTCACACGCGTAAATCTTCGTACTTCGCCCTTTGCAGCAACCGCAAACGATGACCAATTTGGATAGCGCCAATGCGATAGCGTTACTTGTGAATACACTGCGCTCAATGCACATTTAAACGCCTTTAGCAAAACGCTCGCGGACACTAAAGTTCGATGTCACTCCGCTCTCCACTGGCTCGGTTGCCGGCTCGCTCATGGACGCCCGTACATTAACTCGTTGCCATCTCCGCGTGATGTTAAAGTTATTATTTTGTTTAGTCTCGCGTTAAACGCATTTTGTATTTGTGCATTTGTGTAAATAATCAAGTCTCCGCTGCACTGAATCGATCTTGTAACGCAAAGGCCAGAGCGCCACTATTCATCAAAATTTAAATTCTGTGAGTTTTGTAAAAAAATAATAAAAATGTAACAAGTTTAATAATAAAACTCAACCGCTTTATTGAAAATATTTTTTAAAATATTTGTGATTCTTTTTCTTTTTGAGAAGCGCTCATCTATCGCAAAGTAATTCCTAAATAGCCTAACACAAAATTTTGAAGACAACCTAAATCTTCAAAACATACTTTTTAGTGAATTTTTTAAATTTTTCAATAGCAAAAATCTTTTCAATCGCTAAAAATCAAAGAAATTATTATTTCTGTAAAATTTATTAATAATCACTAATTTTCTCTAATTAGACAAAACGTCTACTCTTCATTTAACTCATTAATAATGAGTAGCCAAAGTGGAACGGATGAAGTAAGCAACCAAACAAAAGGAAGAGAGAAAAATCTCATTCACTTCCCACAAGAAAGATTTATGAAAAAATTTTTAAGAGGCTGCTGATTGTTTCATTTATTTATTACTTTTGAAGATCGAAATGACTATGTGAGTGATATTTTTCTATTTATTAAAAGCAATTTAGCGATGAAAAATAACTTCCATAAGAAAAAATAAAAGGCGAATGCCAAGAACCTATGGCAATACTGCCTACGATGTAAGTAAAAATTTTTTAACAAATCGATAGATCATTTAGTTGTATATCAAAATCTTAATGAGGCCAACTTTGCAGGACCAAAGATTTGTATGTGACACAAAACACACACAAATAAATACGATTAAGAGACAATAATACAAATTAGTGTCCCTTATCAATTCTCAAGTGACAAATTTTGGCCTGTAGCTCAAGACGGCACGGTTTTTCGAAGTTATGCCTACTAACACTTTTGATTTAATCTTTGAGTTCTATCAAATGGCATAAGTCATTTGTACTAAAGCTCGTAGGCAACGCTTGGCATTCTCCTTTGTATTTTCATGCTGCGATGCTTAAAATCTGACGCTGACATTCTTTTGACATGTAAAATTTATAATTTAAAAAAAATTAGCGCGCTCAACAAATTCTTTCGCAAACTGTTTTCCAAATATTTTTTTGCCTCTTTTTTCAACGTTGTTCAGTTCTTTATGGCTGTTTTAGCATAGTTCTTAGCTATTATTGAACTTTTTGTGCTTAACTGTTTTGCGAAACTTCATAAATATAAAATCATGAGAAGTCATTGAAATCTTGCTGCAAATTTAATTATTAATTAATAGACTTGAGGTTAATTTTTGAAATAAATTCTCTGAACGCTGTGCTTATTAAATTAACTTTATGGTATCATATCATAAATATGTATAATAAAAATATGAAATGACATGAATAAGCAAAAAAAATTAATTAAAAACATTCCTAAATATTTGAGTCAAAATGCATCAAAATATTTTTCAGCTTGCATATAAATGAAGCAAACCAAAATCGAAAAATACTTTCGAAACATAGAAATCGGATAAGTAAACAAAAAATCATGAAAATTGCAAAAGTTGGAATTGGAGAAAAATTTAATTCACTTGAAAAATTTTCAAGATTTGATATTTCATGAGCTCTGAGAAAGCTTTTCTTACTTTAAATTTTAAAAGTGCCTCCAATCCGAGTCTCCAATGTATTTCGGTTTCAATGATTTGAAATTTCAATAAATTAAAGCCAATTCAAGTTTTTAAACTTTGATCTTAAGTATCTCATTTTATTTAAATATTTTATTCTCATATAAATAGAGTTAAGTTCAAAAACTCAGGATGACTAGAGTTTGGCGAAACTTATTCTAAACGAAAATATAATATTTTAAAATTGAAAATTAAGCTTGTATAAACGGATTAAAGTGCTTAAATGAGGCATTTTCCTTTGTGTTTTCATGCTGTGATGCTTAAAATCTGACGTTGACATTCTTGGATATGTAAATTTATAATTTAAAAAAAAATAGCGCGCTAAACAAATTCTCTCATAAAATGTCGACTTATTCAGAAAGCTAAGAATGTGAACACTTAAAATAAAGGCAAATATTTATGTTATAATAGTAACAAGCACTCAAACAATGGAAGAGTTTTAAATTTAAATGAAGGAACAGTTTATCTGCTTGCTTATGAGCAGGTTAAAAATTTCAAAAACTTAGTAGATAAAGGGAAGTTGCAGAGAAAAAAACTGAGGATTCTAAAATCATCAAAACAACACAATTTTAATTCATGTGAATTGTTTAATCATTTTAGTTAGCTTGAATATCAAAAATAAATCAAGTCCACAAATAGTTCTAAATTGAACTATTTTGGTCTGAAACACGTTATAGAAACCAGAATTTTTTTTCCATTTAAGCTTTTGTTTAGAATTTTAAAATCTTTCGTTTGGTTCCGAATTCATCGGTATACCCAAATTACAAGTCAGTGTCGTAAACAATGTTTAGAAGCATATCATTTTCGTGAGCTTTTGTCAGATTTTTGTCAAAATATTGTGATATGCAAAGTCTCGCATAAGTTCTAAAGTAACCTATTTTGGGCTATAACTCGTTTCAATTACGATAGATTTTTTGGTGCCAGAGACTGTTATTCAGTATCTATTAAGCTTCATTTTGAGCCTGGTTTTATCTTTATACACGATGTATCCACAGTCGATAGACTGGCCATCCTCGTTTTTGCGATAAACAAATATTGTGAGTGTTAACAAATGGTGTGAATTTCTAGTAAAGATCATT
This sequence comes from Dinothrombium tinctorium, assembly GCA_003675995.1. Taxonomy (NCBI): domain Eukaryota; kingdom Metazoa; phylum Arthropoda; class Arachnida; order Trombidiformes; family Trombidiidae; genus Dinothrombium; species Dinothrombium tinctorium. The sequence goes on along the minus strand of NCKU01000450.1, from coordinate 10,077 downwards.
TAAAATCCGTTTTAAATCATAAAAAGTTAGCTTAACATGACAAAAATTGGGATTGAATTGCTTTAAATCTGAATAATTGTTTGGATTACTTCACTATTTTTTAGTTATGTTTTAATTATTGAAAACAATCAATAGTCAAAAATGAAATATAAGCTTGAACTTTTCATATTTTAGTAAAAAGCGTTTTATTTAATTTTAAAAATTAATGGTAATTGATTGATCTTATGACATTTTTAAGTTTTCAAAAGTAATTTATTTTAAAGTTTGAGAAACTTGATTGTGGCGCACTTTTATAGAAACTCTGACTTGACTCGAAGATTGATAACAATTTTTTCGAATTTTTCGCAATTATTCCTATGACAGAAATTAGGAGAGTGAATATCTTTTTCTTAAAAATAAAGCAAATTTATTTCGAGAAAGTGAGCAGAAAACTAAATCGAACTGAATAATTAAACGAAGCAAGAATTTAGTTTTTGCTCGTTCGAAATAGCGAGCTTGAGGACGAAAGCTTCATCTTTGAATATGAGTTCGTTGAATTCATATCGAGCGAAAAAAATAAAAAGTAAAATTTGTTTCGCTACTCTTCTGCCTCAGCAATTTCGGTGTCTGCTCTTCACGTTAAGCTGTTATTGCGTTTTATAAAGTATAATATCCGAAAGGATATTTTGCTTCTCAACTTTAATATACTTAAGAGGCAGCAATAAATTTTACTGACTTAAAATTCATAAAAAAGCGGCTTTCTTGCTTATTTATTCGATTTAAACTCTCGAATGTGTAGGTATAAAATATTGTAAGCTTATGATCAAAATAGCAATGACTTCGCGTACAATGCCCGTCAAAAAACGAGCATCTTTTATGTCGAGAGACACTTGAGAAAAGCATTTGTATTTTGGCTTCCATTGTTTACAGTTTAACATCAGTAATATGCTTAAATGAATGCGTTCACCATACATTTATGTTAGTATTCAAATTCACTTACAACAATGTTGCATTCATGAATGCATTCATGAATACACTCGTGGCCACATTATTATGCTACCTTTATCACTTTGAAACTTGAATTTTCAATGAAAATTCCGAATAAGTTGTAATTCATTCGTGATTATTTTAAAATGTTTACTAGAAAGCGAAAATTGACTTCACTTTCTCAAGAAATATTATTCAATGAATTCAGATGAAGAGAGAATAAAGATTGCAGCATAAAAATGAGTTTTGACTTCTCTTTTAGGTCAAAATCTATTTTTTTTGTCCCTTGCTCAATTTTCAAAAAATTTTTCTGGAGCCAGGCAGAAAATTTTTATCCACTTTTACGCTTGAATTAATTAGTTAATCACAGTCAATGTTTGAATAATTGTAAAGTAGAAATATGACGAAGTTGGACATTTGTGTGTATCGAGCTTGTTGAGACGAATTGGAAAGTAAAGTAGGTAATTTAAAACGTTTTGTGCAATTTTATATCAATTGCAGAAAAGACCACAAATTACAAACTATTATAATTTGATTAAAAAATTAATCATTGGGTAAATTTCAAAATTTGATGATAAAATTGAATATGAATTTAAAACACTAGTGCTTCCAACTTCGACACTTTTAAAGCTCTTAAACTTTTTACTTTAAACTTGTTTTATTTTTAACAACAGTAGGCGAAAAAGATTATTAAATTTTATTTAAAGAAGCTATAGACATTGACAGCGATTTTATATTGTTTACAAATTGAAATAAGAAGAATTTTATGATAATTTCAATTTAGATAAATTTTAAATTGAAGTGAAATTTTACTGCAATATAACCACAGGGCATTTCAAAAGAAAGTGATTCATTTTATAATGGATTATAAAAAGAAAACGAAGCGATTTAATAAGATTTTTCTTTTAATGAAATGTTTTTTCAATTCTTTTGTAGAGATGATGAGACAAGCAGTTAAGTTAATATTAAATTTTTTTGCCAATTATTTAGAATTTAGAATTTTTCTGTTGTGACAGTGCGAAAGTGGTTAGGAAGGTTTGAAACAGTTTGAATTATTCAAATGAAACAATTTCGATAAAAAGCTTATATTTTATGCAAATTTTAAAATTTGATTTATTTTTTAAATTTTTTTTAAACATTCGCTCCAATTCAATGTTTATGCAAAGAAGTGAGCTATATATGCAAATTACACTCTACACAAGACTCAAATTTCTAGAATTTTAAGTTGAAAACATGCACAGGAAAAATTGGAAACCAATAATTTCGAAAATATTTTGAAAATGTGTAATTTTAAGTAAATGCGCGTCTGAAATTTTAGCCGAAAAATTTAAAATAACTTTTTCAATTCATTGCTGAAAGTCTAACAAAATAACTGCTTTTCGTATCCGCTCCTGATTTCAATGAAACGTGGTATGCAGATAGAACTTCATGAGTTTATAAAGAATTACCCCATCGTAGGTGCGAATTTTGCGCGTGAAGCAAGTCATTCGCATGCAAACTTTACATTAAGTCTACGACGAAAAATTTTGTTTTTTCGATTGCGGCCTTAAATCTCAACCGATTTTCAAATTTTTTAAATGTTAAAACACCTTAAAAGCAATTTTTCAGTGCTTTGAAACATAATTACGAAAAATCTTTCATGAGATAGCAGTTGAATAGTAAACAAACCGTGCGAAAATCGGTTGAGATTTAAGCCCGCAATGAAAAAACAATTTTTCGCCATAGACTTAATGCTAAAGTTTGCATGCGAATAACTTGCTTCACGCGCAAAATTCACACCTATGAAGGGGTAATTCTTAATATACTAATGAAGTTCTATCTGCATACTAAGTTTCTTTATAAGCATTCTTTTAAGCTACGCGAAATAATTATTTTAAGCTCTCTTTATAGCTATGCAAGTTCATAAATAAATTTATGAACTGTATGAAAAATTTTTTGCAATTAAGCGCTAAAATTAATATCAGTTTCGAGTACTCTGATTAAACACAAGCAAACTTTCAAATGAAATAAGATGCGATAAAAATCGATTCTTCGATTCACCATCATCGCAAATATTTTTGAATTTATTTCAAACGTTTGCGAATGAACCAAGTGAATGTAATTTTTCTATTTATGATGCAAAATTTACTTTATATAAAAGAATTTTGGCTCTTTGAAATGGCTTTTCAATTTTTAGATAATATTTCTATAACTTCACCATTAAAATTCCTTTGCAAACATGGCCAATGATCAATTGATCATCATAGAATATTTTTGGCGAAAGATTACACAAAAATTACGATGAGAATCTCAAGTGAAAAATAATTTAAATTTTAATTTATGCTCGCTTTACAATGTGATACAAATTTTAATTAATTATGAGAGGAATTTGTGCGTATGCGAAATGAAAGTAAACTAGCAAATCTTGTTATTTGAAATGCATTTCAGAAAAATAAAAAAGTAAATGAAAGCAATCTAATGCATGAAATATTCAAACTAACAAACTAGCTAAGCCTTTTGACTTTGTACACTGTAAAAGTGACAACATAACAAAGTGTGAAAGGCGATTAAGTGAAGGAAGAACAAGAATTATCGCTTCTTTGCTAAGACTTTTTTTTGTCGAATTGATGACGAAGAAGAAACAAAATCGAGGATCGAGGCTCAATACAAATAAAAGTTCAAAGACATTCGCTGAGTATATCATCAAGCTAAATTACTTTGTATCTTAAGTATATTGATCTTTGTAAATCTGTAGTTGACCGATTGCGATCTTATCTTTGACGTGGTTAATTCAAAGCTAGAGATAAAAATTAATGATATTGGCTCATTCACTTAATAAAATGCAATTTATTCAGCTATTCAGAATGGAATTTCAGCTCGTCTAATGTATGAGCTCGATTAATACTCTTCATTCTTTTGCAAATTATTGCTAACAAGATTAATACCATTTAACTCTTTTCTCTTGTATGTGAAAAATGAAATTTTAACTCTGTAAACAATTTGATCAGAGTAAAATTTAAATTTTTGTTTAAAAATGTTCTTGTGGATATAAGTTCAATGAACTTGTTGATGGTAAAGAAAAGTCTGAAAGGCGACTGAAATAAGAAATTGAATGATACATTTTGCTATTTCGAATGATTTCATATCAATTCAAAGTGAAAAGCAACACTTCTTTGAAATTACTTAGTCAACTTCTAGGAATATTATTGATTGTCTAGAAAAGGCGAACTCAAGCATTTCTTTTGAGACTAGAAAGAGCAGCGCATTCAGACGCACTGAGCAGAGTTCGATAACTCTTGCGCTATTGATTAACAAGAGCCTTTGTAAGATTTTGTTTTTTAGTAATAAAATGTCAGAATGTGCTTCATTTAGAGAATATCATCTTCAAATTCTTGCGTCAATTTTCATCTTTTTCATAATATTTTCAATGAGGGTTTATGAGATTAAAAAGTTGCTTAGATACAAAAATGTGGCGATAATAACTTTTGATGCTCTTTAGTCTTTTAAATTTAAATTTAAAATTTTTCATTTATTTTGAGTGATTGATTAGTCCATTTAAAAGTTCATTATTTGCTTTCAAACTCGTTAAAAGACAAAATTTAATCTTTGAAGTACTTTTTTTGTTTATTTTAGCTTTGAATTTATTAAATTGAATTTTAATCCGAAACTCAAGAAAAATTGTATTTCGTTTTGTCCTTTTGCTTTTGCAGTTGAATAGAAAATAAGCTTTGCATTAACTTGCTTCAAATCTCAACTTTCATTTCTCTTGGCTTAGAAATTAAATTTTCAAATGAACAAATACAAAAGCAAAATGAAAATTTGATAAAATTTCAATGCATTGGAATTTAAGTTAACAATTGAGGTCTTAGAGGATATTTCAGAGATTTGTAATTCTACGCTACAGGTTGAGAAAAATAAAAAATTCAATTCGCAGAAATGGCAATGCGAAATGTGAAGTTTGATATAGATGCGTTATCGATTTAATTTATGGAAAAAATTTGTAAATTAAGTTAATTTTGTAAAAATGAAAAATTGAATTTATTTATTTCAAAAGAGCTTATCTAACAATGTAATGCATTGTAAAGCATGATATGCCTTTATGACATTCAATTTCTGCATTGATTAAGATTTTAAATTGAAAAGCAGTGCATTGAATTTTGTTTGAATAAGAATTTGGATGTCTTACAAAAAAACTCGAAAAAAGACGCCCTCGGCATTTTTTGCTTTTGGAGAACTCATGACCTGAGAGTTTCGGCAGTGAAAGATTTTTTTAATCAATTGAATTTTCTCTTTTAAATTGAAATACCAAAATTATTCATAATCGCGCAAAAATATTTTAGATTTTTTTTTCTAAATTTTAAAACTTTTGCAGTAAATTTCTTAAACTTTCAGTGCTTTCGATAATTGCGTTTTTGAATTGTTATTAGGTCAGATGAATCAATCCGGATAAGATCTAGTTTTTCCAGATTGATCGGTGTAAAGTAAAACTTTACCGAAATTATCACGACTCGATATTTTGAATCGAATAGTCAAGAAAAAATCAAAATTTTAAAAATTAATTTCAATTATCTTACCTTATTTTAAAAAATTGTCGCGTCCGAGAGTTTGAACGCAGAGTCTGAGACTTGAAAACAAAAAGTGAACGACGAGAAAGTGGTTAATGAAAAATTCGATTTAATAAATGAACTCAAAATGAATGCTTTGAGTTTCGCGTACAAAACAAGTAAAGAGCAATCAAATACGCGCTTAAACATCGTCTAAAATAAGTCATTTTGAAACAAAGTTTTCAATTGAATAGATAGATTAAGAAACGATTTATTGAAAAATGTAAATATAAGATACATCCTTATAAATATATTGATTTGAACACTATAAAACTGAAGAGTGAATAAGGATAAAAATAATTTCACTTTCACTTTAGGGGGTCTTTCAAAATAAGCGCAACACACTTTTTATTTGATTTGTCTTGAACTACAATCACTTTGGTTTATCTTTAAATTACATTTATATTGGTAACACTTAACAAACAATATCTTTGATTTGTGACCCAACACACACAATTAAGTTTTTAAATTATATCTCAAATTCATTAATCAAAGATTTTCATTTTTCAGATGAAATGTTTTATTGACCGACTCTGTTCAGCTTTCTAATCTCTATGCCTGATATTTGTGCAATTTATCTTTAATGCTTTCCCAAAGTCTAAGGGATTAATGTCAGAGCTATAAGACGTGATTTCTCATTCTTGAAGTTATTATATGCAGCAACTCATAATCAAAGATTAATAAGAGTTAATTTCACTTTTAGCGAATCTCGTAAAGGATTTCTGGCAAAATACTCTTTTAATACAATTGAAAATATTGAGATAAGAATGTTTTCTTTCACGATTTAACAAATTAGCTCCGCATGTAAGAGAACATTTTTTTATCAAGAAAATTTTTAAATCATTGTAAAAGATATTTTCAACCATTTGATCGCACTTGACTTATTCGGATGCAGCGTGTCATGTAATCCTTGCTTTATGCTAAATTAATAAATACAAATACAATAAGCGGAACAAATAATTCCTTCTACTGTTAATCTGATTGAATCTGAAGCAATAATTTGGTTTTGTTCCTGATCTTTCATAGAATCATAAAATGTTTAAATGCGATGAGACTGTCTTCGATCTTATCCAAATCAAAAATCTTCAATGCAATGTTTTTATATCAAAACAAGAAGAAAAAGTTCGTTCAAAGCTCTAAAATAAGAGTTTCATGTAGTATTTTGATAAAAAGATACTCAAATCTATGTTATAATTTGAAATTTTTATTTAAAGTAAAAACAATATTTTACTCTGAGTAAAATAAAAAATAGATTCAAAAAAGAATAATTTTCAATAGCATAAAGCCTTTAATGTTGCATAGAAATGCATTTAGAGCAGAGAGATTGTAAAATTCGTAGCGAAAATGTCATGAGACATCAAAAGAATACAATTTTGACAGAAAATAAAATGTTACTTTGAAAATGTCTTTGATTTTCAACAATTTTTCATATTTTTTGTGATTTTATTCAAGAGAATAAGAGCATAAAAATTTATTCAAAGAATTTCAAAAATTTTCTTTCATACATCAAACTGATGATTTCTATTTAAAATTCAAGTATCTTCTGAAAACAATGAAAGTAAAAGGTGCTTTGCTTTGTATTTATTAATAAGCTTTTGATTTTACGCTTAGTTAGAAGATTCAAAGTGATATGCTTATAATAAGAGCAAATATTGAGCGAAGTTTTAATTGAATAAAGCTTCAATTCATCTTAAAAACAATGCAAAATCTGAAATTCATCAAGAATGAGTTGAGAAAGTTTTCTTTAAGAAAACCTTATGTGAAACAATTATATTCGTTGAAAGTTGGTTGAATTTTGCAATGATCATCTTCATTGTTATTCAAATGGCTTTAAACTTTTAAAAGCTGCAATTTAAGTTCACTTTTAAAGACTATTTTAAGAAATGTCACTTTAAATCAAGTTCTCGAGCGTAGTGACATTTATTTGAATTGAAAAACTCTATTTTCTGTCAATTATTGCGAAAAGAACTTTCAGTTTTCGAGGCTAAACTTTATATTTATGCGAAATGATGTGCTCCAGCGAAATGCGTAATGGCATGAAAGCGCAATAATCGTAATGCATCGCTTAAAAGCGATGCGCCTGATAATACGGCCTGCTAGTCGTACCTTTTTAGAGGCAATTTTGCTTGATATGCTCAAATTGAGCGACCTTTTCTAAATGACGTTCGTGTAAATTTCTCTGCACAATTTGTTTGCAAGCGAAATTACAACTTTGTTATCTTTCGAACTCTGCGAACAATTTCACTCTTCTATGTTCTCAATTTAATTGTCTCTCGCTAGAAATGTTTCAAAATTAATTGCTTACATTGAGCACTCAGTTGTTACACACTGCTTTGCATAATATTTCTCGCATTTTTGTTTAAAATTTTAACGAGATACGCGGAGTGCAATTAAATTTAATGAGCAAAGCTTGTTTTGTTTGTAACTTAACAAAACATCAAATTTTAATTTAAAATTTATTATCCGCTATGATGCGCTAATGCTTTATGTATATTTGTATAACAGATTTATTTAATTTATTTGATTTTTGTCTTTTTTTACGTCCCTTTTACTAATGCAACTGATGATTAAAATTTTCTCTCGGACAAGTATATTGAAGTCATATTGTGCGTATGATTGATATGCTCGATTGAAGCCTCAAAATGAGACTTCGAAATGCTGTGATGATCGCCTCAAAAATGTTCCTCGCTAGTACCTCTTTATTTGGAATGCAAAGCTTTATATCGTTGAATGTTTAAGCTAATTTAAAAAATTAACTTATCCCAAGGTGTTGATGCAAAATGAAAAATTGAAATGATAAAGTAAATCTTTTAAGAGAATTATCTGCAAAACTTCAAACAACATCTCGAATTCGCCTGTTTTTAAATTTGAATAATCCTTTATAATTTACTTTTATTTGGTCTAGACAAAAGTAATCTAAATTGAGTAAACAATCACTGCCTCATATAGCAGAAAAGAGTAAAATAAAATCCCGGGAATAGCGCTTTTCTTAATCGTCTACAAACAATCAAATTATTCAAATACTGAAACAAACATGAAAAAAGTTTTAGTTTCTGCATAAGTTTGTGCATCGTTCGCAGTTTTTTATCGTCTTGCTTCTCAAAGCTTCATATAAGTCGAATATTTCGATATCAATAAATGCAAATAAAGCAAATACAAAAGTAAGCGTTGAGTTTTCAAATTTTTCTCTTAGATTTTCGAATAAAATTTTCGCATTTGCGCTTGTTTATTTTATGTCAACTCCATACGTTTTGAAAAACACAAATTCAACTGCAAGATTGAAGAGAGAAATTTTTGTTTTTTTGAAGCACTCGAAAATAATTATTGAATAATGTTTTTGCCTTAGTCGAAAATGATCAAATTATCGCGACCGTGACACTATTCCGGGTAGGACAGCTGCGCGTCAGCGAAATGCTGATACGACGCTTGGGCAGTTCGCATTATTGGTTTGAGACAAACAAAGTTATTTTTTCAAAAAAATTAATTAATTTCTCTCTCTTTTTTCTATTTATTTACGGTGCGAAGGTGTGTGGCAAAATGTTGGTGAGAGGAAACGAAGCTTATCTTTGATTAAATAAATTTTCGCTAATAATATGAAAGAAAATTAGAATTACAAATAAAAGTAGCTTGAAACAACATTATGAGACTTATGTCATTATCTCATTATATCATCTGACCTGCTCTCGATCTCTCTCTTACTTAAAATAAGAGTCAATAAATTTTATTTTTATTTATATTCAAACCCTCGCTGTCAAAAAATGTTTTATAGCTTTATAGCTTGGAGGTTTGATTAATTTAATATTCACTATTGAATACCTTCATGTTTTGAAATTAAATGCCATGTAAACATGTTTTTTCACTCATTCGTGAACACGACGATAATTAAAAAATGAGCCTTTTGTCGAAAACTAGAACTTTATGAGAAATTAATTTTTTTAATTAACTTTAAAAGCTGTAATCAGCTGAACATCAATACTGAAAGCTAAAGGTAGACAAGAGAAAATATTTAAATCACAGTTTTTTAAAACCGAATGCTTTCTCAAACTAAATCTGAGACGTTGATGCAATTGCCAGCGGATAATTTGTCCAAATGAGCAGACAAACATTTTTCGGACAGTGACTTCTATCTAAAATCGGAAAAGTGCCTCGCTCACCACATTTGACTGTTGGCAACTGACCCAATCGCTTGCATTAATCAAGAGAATAAATTTTATTGCTTTCAATAACTCATTTGTTTTTCAACTAATTTTCATGGGGATTCGACAAAAAATATTTTGAAAACATAACCAACAAAGATGGCTATGTGAACCAATTTTGATCAAAATTAGAGCACTCATTAAAAATTTATTTACTGAAAACTTTCGGAATATTTTCCAATCATTATTATCGCAATACTTATACGTACTATAGTGATCATAAAAAAGGACATTTTACTCTTACTAAAAGCATACTTCATTGCTTTGCAAAAAGTCATAATTAATATTAAAATGCGTATTTACATTAATAGCAGCGATGACGTTTTTGCAAT
>NCKU01000449.1:0-41712 GCA_003675995.1 Dinothrombium tinctorium | reverse complement strand
AAACATTTTATTTGTACTCGCTTAAAGTGCATAAAACGGTGTTTAATCGGAGCTCAAGAAAAGACATCGCAGAATGAAAAACAACTAAAAATTGCTCATATTTAAGCCTTTTAATTTTTTAGTGAATTAAAATTTATCATTTGCTTTGCTTAAATGATAAAAAATGAAAATCTTAAAAACAGGAAGAATGGCCAGAGACGAAATGAATTTGGTTTATTTGCTTTATCAGTTAACCAAACAAACTAGGCTTTGTTCGTTTAAGAACCAATCAAAGATCTTTGAACAGTTTTAAATAATATGCTCGATTCACTAAAGGACAATGTGATTTATAATTTTTCTCTACAAGCAAATGGATACATAAGAAAAATTTCAAATGTATTTTTAATTCAACCTGAAAACTAATTGAGGTAGAGGCCGTGTCATGTCGTGGATCGTCAAATCGTGTAAAAGAGTGAATGCGATGTGGTCATGATGGACCCTTGCCACGGTTTTCATTGTTTAGGTTGAACACACTTTGAAACTTAGTGCAACCGTGAGAATCGTGAAAAATCATGTGAAAGTTACAAAAAACAATTCATGAACAATTCGTGACATGAAATGACATGAATGAAAGGTGACTGAAAATTTTTCACTGGTTTACCTCTAAATTTTAATGTGAAAATGCTATAAAAACTTGTACGTTTGATCAATTCAATACCGGCAATAAATTAACCAAATTTTATAGTGAGATAGTTTTTAAAGTTCAATGAAAATTTCTCACTCAATTGATAATCAATTTTTGGTATTTGAATGAAATAGTAAATATCAAAAATTAAGTTTCACATCCAATCATTATTTATTTTGGTTGTCAAGCAAAAAGACGTTTGAAATTTCATCATATGCTAATCTAGATCGAAACTACAAAACAATAAACAATCATAAAGGGAACTACTGTACATAAAAAAATCTTTTTTGAAGAACAGATTTTTGATGAGTGAGTTTAAATTTTTGATCAACAAAATTATGTATTCTAATTTCTTATATTAAAAATTAATTGTGTAGGCAAGAATTACTTGTTACAAAATTTTTTTACTATTTTAAATCTTTAAGTTAGTAAATATAGCAAAATACTTGAAGTTCACTGAATATAATTAAATTTTTTTAATGAAGACTTTTAGCAAAAGAAGCATTTTTCTCAAAGATTTTGATTTCATAAATTATTCGAGTCTAGAAAACTGTCTTATCTTATTTATTTTTCCATGTTTTAATTATAAGTAATTCGCAATTTGATTTGAATACTCGTTTCAACCATTCTACAAAGTTGATTATGAATGAAAACAGATTTTTGCATTTAAACATTAATCTTGATCGAATCAGATGTGGTTCACGAGTTTCGAGCTTTACGTATGAAATCAATTTTTTCTTTTTTTAACATTGATGTATGAAAAATAATTTTTCTCTCGCTCTTTAGTTTTATAGAATGGTGTAATATCAAATTTCGTAATCAAGTTTCGGTTATGCTTAATTATATACAACTAACAAACTCTTTCTTCATTAAATTCAAACGTTTAATTAACGCTTTTTCCTCTTTCCGACTGTTTACAAATTTCCGCCAAGCTAGTTACGTAAATCGATGTTATCTAAAACATTGGCTTAATTTACAAATTGTATGAAAATTCAAAATCATCTAATAACTTTATGTTAATATCGCGAACATAACAATTCTATGAAAGAACAGCTCTTCTCTCTAAACACAAATGTCTTTTGTTAAACTGAGTCCTATTTCTGTTTCATTGTATTTTGCGATGATTGCGAAAAGGATCATCTTTTGAAGTCTTGACATTCAAATAACAGTTGCAATTTTAACAAAAATACAACTTCAATTCTTAATCATTAGTAATTTATCTTTTGAAAATTATTAAATAACATCGTTTATAAATTCTTTGTATTGAAAAGTGTTTGCAAGAAAATTTTTTAAATCGAGTTATACGATGTTGTAAAACTTATTCAACAATTTTTATACTAATTTTTTATATATCAAGCAGACTCGGACACAAAAATAAAAGCGAATGGTGATCAAACTAATGAGACATTATGAAAACTATTTACAAATTGAAATAAATAATTTCATAAAATTGAAGTTTTTACGAAAATATTTTGCACACAAAATTATGGTGCCAGAAAATTCGTCGAGTTCTGAATGCACAAATTTACAACCGAAATATTTTCATCTTGTAAGTTTTAGTTAGGGATAAATACAACTTTAGTCATAACCTTACCTAACATAACCTAGATATCGAATTTAAGCTTTATATGCAAACTTTATTGAACGTGACTTGTTGTATTCATCCTTAGGTTTCATCTTCAGGTTTAACACTAGCTTAAGTGGTGAAAGTTTAGTCTCATTGGCAAATCGATGCTATTTGTCGACTCACGCTGGACAATTTCGAACAAATTAATTGTATGCATCTCACTTTGAAAATACCAACATCACTTTTGAGTATAATTTTGTTTAAAGCAACAATTTCTATTCATTAAAATATTGCTAAAAAATTTGTTTTCTCATCAAACGTAAAATAAAAATCGTTCAAATTTCTGGCGATCGCGTGTATGGGCCTTGATCACCACAAGTCGTATGGTTCGGTTAGATGCGCAGGGGATAGTTGGTAAAATGACTTTAATAACATTTGTACAAAACTAAGTTTTAACGCATTTTTAATAAGAATAACATGGTGAAGATTACGGAGTTCGGCCAGTAACACGGTTGTTGTAGAAGGAGCGTTGTGACGGCAAATGAGTAAAATGAAGTGGATTCGATTACTGCTTTTATATGCGGCAATAATGCTGATAGAAGCTTTGCTATCAATGGTTAGGTTGTGACTGTGCGAAAGCAAAGTTTACAGTCAAATTGCAATGTTGAGTGCGCTGTAATAAACCACGTGCTCTGTCACACCGTGGACGCCAGAAATTAATTTTATTGGATATTATTTTGCGTCTGTTTTAGCTGAATTTTAAAAGTATAAAACACGCATATCAAGCAAACTAATTCACTTCAGAAAATTTGAATCGGCGAATAAACATGAACGCTTTACAAAAATTACTCCTGCTTCAAATTTTACTCTTAAGTGAGTAACGCTAAACTTGAATTTTTACTAATATTATTCAATTTTAGCATTCACGGTGATTCATCCGGCGCCATTGAGCGGAGGTCAATTTCGTTCCCGTTTTTTTGCACAGGAAGGTGGTAGTGGTGGTGGTGATAAGAACGACGTTGGTTCTGCTGTTTTTATAGGCTCTGGCACTCTTGAAAGGCCCTGTATTAAGGACTGTGTTATACCCTGATTTTGGTTATTCACATGAAAATGCACGTGCATGAAGAGCTTATCAAATTCGTCTACATTATCTTCAAAATGGTAGAAAATGAATTATAATTAACATTTACTCTTACCATTCTTTCTTTCTTACTGTTTTAAGACGATTTATTGTAAAAAAAAGTGTTGAAATAATAAGAAGCAATATTAATCAGTGATAAAATTTTTATTATTCATTTCTTAAACGCGTCTTTTTTCTTTGTTTAGTTAACCAAAAAGAATTATTTTCTTTACCTAAAGAGAGACCATTTGAAAAAAATTAATGAAGTATAACTTGGATTATTTTTAATAAAAAAATCAAACATAAATTATGTCCAAAGCAAGATCGGCGTTATTGGTGTGATTAAAAATGTTAGCAATCGACGGTTGCAAAAATACAAGGCGAAACATTTTGTCACCATCATTTTTAAAAATGGCCAATAAAAAAATCATTTCTCTTTCACTAGGTTATATTCATCTTTACGTAAAAATACTAAAATTTTTTGTTTATTTAACGTTGTTTTTAAGATTTATTATTGCTTTTTTAATGGCGATAGCTGCTTTGCTCATCCTTGTCATAGTTGCACAATATGAAGTTGCAAAATTAATGCGCGTTAATTACTGTGATTCTTGCTGGTATGAAGATGATTCTCAACGAAAGGGATTCGTCTCACTGCTAATAAATACTTTAAATGATTGTTTTTGTTAAATTTAACTTTAAAAAGTTTTATAATTTAAATAAGCAAAAGTCTGGCTCCTAATTAATCAAATTGTTGGGTACCAGTTGTTACTTTTTTGAAGGCCAGCGAAGAAAAATTCTTTCAAAAGTAAAATTTTCTTTTTTCCTCAAGAATTACGCTATGATGAATTTAAAAAATGAAATAATAAATGTTTTGAAAGAAGCGAATTTATTTATTATAAACGAATATTATCAACCTTTAGCATAATTTCTTTTTCTCCCACTAGGTAACATTCATTGATTTCGAAAATTTTTCGATAGATAAAATATAACGCCAAGCAACGACTTTTATCGAAATGAATTATTGCGATTGTTTTCATTCTCTTTTCTAGTTGTTCTAAACAAAAAGCAAGTTTTTAGGAAAAATCGTTGAATTTTGAACACCAAAGAAAACTTTAAAGGCAAGAATATGTGCGTTTAAAATCGATTTGTTCTTCTAAAATTTTTATTTTTGCTTGATTATTGCCATTTTTAAACATCATTCGTTCGACATAACTTTTGAATTTTTCATTGTTTTGATGATAATTTTTTGTCTCAATTTATATAAATTATGAATGTTCGATTTCAACCTAAATTCAAAAATTTTTACTAATGTTTCGCATGAAAAGCTTCGGTTTATGTTTCTCTTTCAAAAGAGTTTCTTAACTTTTCTTTTAATGAAGGAATTTAAGATAAAATTCAGCTATTTTGTCACAGCAAAATACTTATTTTTAATAAATCTAAATGTATAATTTAATTAATTATTAATCGTTTCAAAAATTTATTTTGCCGAACAAAGTTAGTTTATCTTGATAAAAATAAAAATAAATTTGAATTTCTTTGCAGATTTTGTTTTTCACAATTTTTCATTTCATAGTGCGACATCGCAGAAGATTCAAACACGTTCAAAAATAATGATTGGCAACAACTTTTATTTAGCTCCACATTTTGCAATTGAATTCATTTTATTAACTTGTTCATCAACGATATTTTAATTTTTTTGAAATTTTCATAATAGGTAACTCGTTTTGTTAACAACTCTTTTTAAACGTAAGAAATTAATTGCATTGACATGTATGTTGATTTTAAACAATTTTATAGTAAATATTGTCGAGTGTGAATTTAAGCCGGAAAATTTTTATTTTATTTTAACCACTAACTTCAAATAATTATTCGAAAAGTTAGCTTTAGAAAAGATTTGCATTTATCTGCAATGGAATATTGCAATTGTTTTCATTCTCTCTTTTATTTATTCTCAACGAAAAGTTATTTTACAGGAAAAATTGTTGAATTTTGAACATCTATGAAAACTTAAAAGGTAAAAAGCGTGCGTTTTAAATCGCTTTATTCTTCTAAAATCTTTATTTTTGCTTGCATATTACTATTTTCGAGCTTTAGTGTTTTTTCATTTTTAAAATTTTCCTTTTTTTAATAAAATGTTTTTGTCTTAGTTTATTAAAATTATGAATAAACCACTTTAACCGAAAATTAAAAAAACGATTTAAATGTAATAACCAAATTTTGTGTGGTACACACAAACCATACAAAATCATTTTTTTCCGGAAAAATCAACATAATATCAAATACCACGCAAAATGATAAAAAGATCGTCATCGCAGCATTTTTATGTCGAAAATTGTCTGAGGTTCTAAATTTTACTAACGATGTAAAAGAAGACAAAGAGACAGAAAACGCGGAAAACTGAAAGAACCAAACAAAAACAATGAAAATAAAAAAGTTATGAGAGACAGAGAGAGACAATTTAAACTAAAATAAATTTCCTAAATAATCTGTGAAAGTATATTGAAGATAAAGATAATATAGTATTTATGGTATGACCATTAAATCTTGAAAAAGTAATTTTTAGAAAATAAATTGCTTTTTAACGTAAAAATTTGAAAAAGTCTTGTTCAAAAATGCTTTTATTGCAAAAAAACTTCCTAAAACAAAATGAATCTTTTTAAGGAATAGGTAATTTCGTTAAATGTTTCATTTTTTAAATGTTTTTTCCTACAATTAGAGTGATGGAAATTTCATCCTCGAAAATAATTTTGAAGAGTTCAATTTTTATATTGATGCTTTTAAACAAATTGCTTGCATTTTCCTTTCAAATAAAATCTCAGAGTTTATTGGAATCACAACTTGTCAAATAATGTTTAATGAACTTTTTTAAGTTAAAATGTTAAAAAGTTCCAATATACTTAAATACGCAAGTAATTAGATTTAAAATCGAGCAATCGAAGATGCAGACAAACAGTTAATGAAGTTGTTTCTTTTCAAAGGTCTAAAACTTTTTTCTCTTAACTATTTACTTAGGAATTTCTCAAAGAAAAATTGAGAGCCATTAAAGCTTTGTTGTAATTTTAAAAATTGATTTCGCTCAGGAAATGAAAAAAACGGATGGAAAAAATTCTAAAGAGAACTAAATTAGTTTTCATTTCATTGGTCTCATTAATTAAATGAATCACAAGTGAATGGTTGAAATTGTTTTCGTATGCTGAAGTTAGTAATGAAATATCTCATTTTCAACTCCCACCCTTTATTTTCATATGAAATGGAAAACATTAGTTGAAGCTAAATTCACAATTGTTGGAAATCGAAAAGATTAATGAGAAATGTATTCAAAATATTTTTTGTTTTCAGATTTTGAAATAATTTAGATTAAATTTTCTTTCGCAAATTTGGTGCTTTCAATGCTTTATTTGAATTGAAAGCACAATAAATGTTTTATCATAAAATGTTTTTTATTTTTCTATGTTCTTATGCGCTCACTATTAGTCACTTTGAAATTTATTCATTTTTCAATCATTTAAAATCAAAAGTGGTTGACAATTGAAGTTTTTAACGAAAGTTTTTCAAAACAAAGCGTCAACAGTTGATGAGTTCATTTCATTTAGGAACATATGCATAATGTCCTATTGTAACGTCCGAGTTTCGATGAATAATAAGTTTTTTTCAGAAACTTTGCGCGATCGGTTCTTATACTAAAATCAGTCTGGCATATGGTGAGAGAAAAGAACATAAAAAATAAAAAAACATCTGTGGTAATAAAAATTGTCAGACTGCTTAAAAATTATTACGATAATTATTATAAAATATGAAAGATTAAATATAAAAAATGGAAAATAAGTAAAGGCTCCTCAGGGAAAAGCGAGCATATGGCGCACTAAAAAAGTTTAAGAAAAAGGACATAAATATGTCAGAGAGGACCTTTAGATTTACGAGAGAAGTGAACGAAAGAAAGATGTCTTAAAATTTACGATAGTGGGGAGATTAACCCCAACATTTCACACCGTCTCAATATAATATTCATGTAATACCGGAGACAATAAGCAACATTTTGAAATAAGATATTGAATGAATTTATTCCGAAAGAGTCTATCCAACAATGTATAGGTTATTAGAAAGGCCCTTTCGGAATAAATTCATTTAATTATTTCAAATAACTTTTTGTAAAAGCTGGAAAATGAAAAAGTCAATTTTTGAGAATTCTCAACGAATTGAATATAAACTTAAAGCTTAAATGAATTAAGAAGAGCAGCTTGAAAATAACATTAAACTCTCAAGTTTCGAAAACACCTAAAAATTAAAAACAACGAATTTTTCTCAAAGATTTACGCGCTTGTGTGATAACTTAAAATGTTTTCTTCCAGTTTTAAAGAATTTTTCGAATACAGTCCGAGTTTAAAAGCGACTCGTTTTCCAAAAGGCTGAGTGCTCATTGCTCGAAAGCAGTTTAATCAATCGTTTGAAGCGACATTTCGAGAAATAGGCGCGATTAGAGTACGCGCCCGAAGCGAAGCACGCGTCCGAAAGACGAAAGCAAAACAAATTGAAATGAGTGCAAACGCCGGCGTCGGTTTGACGAAACGCTTCGAAGAGGTCAAAGATTTCTACGCGAATCTCGGCGTCGAGTACAGATACAGCTGTTACAGCGAAAAGAACAGCGAAGGTTCGTTGCTCTTTCTCCGCGACCGATTCACGCGATTGCGATCCGTTTTCAGGCTGCCATTTGCTCGCCGATTATTTGGATACAATCGAACGCGAGTACGAAAAGGCCGCGCGCATTTACAAACAAAACTGTTTCGAGAATAACTACGCTCACTCGTGTTTCAGTTATGGAAAAGCTTTGTTTTACGGCCGCGGAATCGAGAGCGATGAAAAGGAAGCGATGATTGCGTTCGAAAAAGGCTGTGATCTCGGCTTTGGCGGAGCGTGTTTCAATGCCGGCCAAATTAATATCGGTGCCGAACCTAAAGCACGCGATATCATTAAACCTGATGTTAAAAAAGGCGTCACGCAGTTGGAAAAGGGCTGTGATTTGAAAGATGGCAAAAGCTGTTTTACAGCCTCGTGTCAATATCTTTTTGGCAAAAATGGTGTTGAAAAAAATTTGCAAAAAGCATTTAAATTGGCATTCAAAGGTTGTGAATTAGATGAACTTCGATCTTGTGGCAATTTATCACAAATGTATGAAAGAGGAGACGGTGTTGAAAAAGATTTGGTCAAAGCTCAATTTTATAAGAAAAAAGTTCTTGACACTTTTGACGAAATAAAGCAAAAAAATAATTTTTCTATGGAAATGTATACCGATGAAGTGACTTTTTTAGATAGAATAAGAAAATGGTTTGGGATTTCAAGTTAGCTGATACAAGTAAGACGTAGCCTGTACATCGGAGTTTCTTCATGATTACACTGTATGATTGCAGCTGTAAAACATGCTTTTTTTATGAACAAAACGCCAAGAATAATGAGTTTTTGAGAATTGGAAAATCAGAAAAAAATTAATAAAACGAAAATATTCTTTCATCTTATGTTTGACACGATCGAATTCTTGCAGTTTTTTTAATTCTGCGATAAAAAACCAGACCACTTAATTAAACTTAAAAAAATTAAACGAAAACTATGTAGGCCCAAACAATTTTTTGCTTGGCTGTAATTAATAAAGAACAGCAACACTTTTACTCAACTGCCTTTAATTTATAAACAACGTCCTAAAGTCACCTCAACAAATATGAAAAACCAAATTAACTGAATATGAGAAGAATGCCGCCTTTTGAACATCGAGAAACTTCTATCGAAAATATTGCAAAAGAAATTAGTATTGATTACGAAACGCATAAAAACATTCTGATTATGAGTCAAATTCAGATTATAATTACTTTATTTTCAATTGCATTTCCGCGACCAGATAAAACCACTTGGTTTTATCTTAGTCCAATCGAGTTCAGATGAACAATCAGTGATCAAGTGCGATCAAAAATTGAAATTAAAAATATAATTGAAAAATGACGGTCATAGAATGGCCAAATCCCGATTCAAAATTATTTTTCTAACATCACATCAGATGAAATAAAGATTTGCAATTCTTACGAAATGAAGAGCTACATTTCAACGCCTTATACGAAATCAGGAACCACTTCGCCCTAGATTTTTGGATTTTTTGTATAAAAAGTTTTAAGCAAAATCAATTAATTCACAATATTGTGACTAAATAAGTATGTTCATGCCGATTGATCTTTTCGGAGGTGCAATCAACAATGTGAATTCAACTTTGACTGCATTTGTTCATCGAAATGTATATTACAATATGCTTCTTGGCTTTGACTATCTGAGAGCAAAATCTCGAACAAGTGGTGAGTGAGGACAAAGAGAAAAATAGACTCACTGAGCATGAAACTTTCATTTATGGATACTGGTGAATAGAATCAAAATTTCATTCATTTAGACCTTGAACAATGGGCGTGAGTCAAAATTAGAAGCGATTTGTTGTGATCAAGAAAAAATTTGATCCTTCAAATTTTTTAGGTTCGTTCTAAACACTTCCCTTTATTGCACTAATGAATCGTGAGAATTTTTTTTTCATCAATGATTTTCAAATTATTTATTTTCTTATTTTAATCTTTAAAGCATCACAAGAAATGTAGAAAATTTAAATCTCATCTTAATCTACTTAATAAAATTTTGATAAATTCATAAAAAATTTAATTCAAATAAAATAAAAAAGTATAAGAATGTGGACTTAAAATTACAATTTCATTTTGACCTCAATTAAAGGTAAAAGCATTCCGCTAAACTTCGAATTTTGTTTTCCAAAAATTTAGATTTCGCATGTTCTTATGCAAATTGATTCGCATAACCCGCATAGCTGATAAATTTATCAGATAAAATCAGACTAAACTTTATGTGACAATTTCCTTTCGCAGTTACTTTTAGGTTTATGCTCTAAAACATTAAAAAATATTTTAAGAAAGGTGCCTGCTCCTTAATGAAAGTCAATTTTTTCTATGAATCAAGCTTAAGAAAGAAACAGCGCCATTACATCACCTGATCGACAAAATAAATTAAACAAACGCTTAATCATAAGCAATAGAGATGAAAAATAGAGCAAAAAGAAGGAGAAAATAAGACAAAGGCGATCACTTTTTTTGATTGAGCACTAAAAAACTATCAAAAATCATCAAAAATTTTTGTTATCTAACATTGTTCACACTTTATATTTTTTCTCGCGATTTTGCTGTGGTAATAATCAGTTGAACTTTGAAAGGAAAGCAAAAAAAGTAAAAAGTAAAAATACTTTCAAACGTCAAGATGGAAACGAAAGATTTAGTAGAAATAGTTGAAGATGAGGTGAAATCAAAACGAGAATTTATTTATAATGATGTTTCTGTTATCAAAGTTGTTCTTCAAAAAATATCGAGTAACAAAGAAAAGGTGCAAATGGTATGTAAACAGATATGCATTATGATCGAGAGAAGTGCTTGTGAATTTATGAATTCTCATTTAACTACAGATTGATGCTACATCTGGAAAACATTGGAGTGCTAAACAAATGCATGATTCAATTGTTACATTAGCTTTGCAACTTATGGAGATTGGTATTAAGAAAGGCGACTGTGTTGCATTTTATGCACCAAATAGTGACATTCACGCCATTATGCTTCTGGCTGTTTGGTCAATTGGTGCAATTTATTCAGGGTGCATGCATACAAATCCATATCGTAGGTGAATTTTGATAATTTGGCGTTTTAATAAGTTTTTTCAAAGGTGAGATCTATAATGTTGTGGTCGATTCAGGTTCGAAATTTCTTATCTCCTGCAAACAAAACATAGAAACTTGCGCTTTACTTATGCAAGAAGTTCAAACGCTTAAGGTTTGTCAATACATCACCAAATTTCCACATGCCTTTATGACAAATAAAATTGCATTTTTTCATTTTCTAGAAAGTTTTTCTTATTGATAGTGAAGTTGATGACAGAGGATTCATTTCAGTACCGAAACTGCTGCAAAACAATACTAATGTTAAGGGTGAAAGAATGATAGATGAACTTTTATCTAAAAGCACTTTGGATGACTTGATAAAAATTAACTTTTCAAGTGGCACAACAGGCAGACCAAAAGCAACATCATTACGCAATCGTAACTTGCTTGCTGTTTTAGCAATTGCCTCCGAAGGTTTTGAAATTGTTACTCCTAATGACACCGTTGCGATCAACTCTCATTTTGGGCATGCGGGTGGCACCTTAATGCTAGCAGCTGCACTTTTGCAGGGCTCTAAAATTATAGTTTTTGCCAACTTTGATCCAAGCGCATACATTTCATGGGTTGAGAAATACGATGTAAGACAAAACCTCCGGACTATTCTAAACTCTAAGTACTAAAATTATAAATTAATTCCTGTTACCAGATAACTTGTGCAATGTTCGTTCCCTCATTAATCAATTTGCTTTGCAAAGCTGTTTCCCATCCTTATAAGAATTTCAGCTTGAAAAAAGTTCTGATTACAGGAGAAGTGTTATCATCCCTAATTGCCGATGACTTTATTTCAAAGTTCAATCCAAGCTACTTCGGTCAAACTTTCGGTTCAACTGAGATGGGATTTTCACTTGTAAAGCCAATATCAGAGGGAATTACGAACGTCTCTACAGTAGGAATACCCGCCATTGGTTTCAAAGCAAAAATTATCGAAATGGGATCAGAAAGAAAATTAAAGGCAAACAAAATCGGAGAGATAAGAGTAAAAGGTCCTCAGCTGACTCTCGGATATTTAAATAATGAAAAAGCAAACAAAGAAAGTTTCGATGAAGAAGGATTTTTCAAAACTGGCGATTTAGGCTATTATTCAGATGACGGACACTTTTATTTTACAGATAGGTTGTTAAATTTTTATATTTTTTCACTGAAAGAAAAATTTTCAAATAGATTTAAAGAGATTATAAAGTATAATTCGCTTCAAGTTTCACCTTCCGAGTTAGAAGGAATCTTGTTTGAGCATGAAGCAGTTAAAGAAGCAGCTGTAATTGGTATTCCTGACAGCAATTGGGGACAATTGCCGAAAGCATTTGTTGTTTTAAAAGAGCAAAAGAAAGATTCAGTCACTGAAAATGAATTAATCGAATTTGTCAGCAAAAAAGTGGCCGAATACAAGCGTCTGAGAGGCGGTGTGGTTTTCTTGCCTCAATTGCCGAAGTCTATTCTTGGAAAAATTGATAAAAAGGCTTTGAAGTTAGCCTAAAAATTCACATTTGTTAATGCTTTTGGATAATTTTTATAAAAGTTCTATGTAATTCTTTTATTAAAAATTATTTATTTAGCTTAAAAATAAGCTTTATAATTGAATTGAAAATATTACAGAGCAAAGATTAAATACTAGCAAATGCAAGACTTGAGATATTTTGCTTCTATTGTGTTCTAAATTTTTTGATTTAATTTTTTAATTTGTTTTGACTAATTTTGAAAGCTGAAAAAAGGAAATATAGCAAGAAAGCGATCTGAGGTACGGGGTGTTTCTTTCGAGACGCTCCATTGTTTTTATTGAATAGTACAAAAATCAAGAATTTTAATTTTACATTTATACTCTTATTTTGAAGAGTAATTATCGAAGAATTGTTTGATTAATATTTTTCTGAAAAAGACCGAGTTTTCCGACATAAATAGAATTTCCGGAGAAGGCACATTTTCAAACATTTTTTGAGATTTTTAATTGAAATATTCCTCGTAAAAAAATAATTTATTTAATAAAAAGTCTCCAAGAGACATTTTATCCATAATTAACATTTTTAATGAAAGTTCAAAACTTAAAGATCCGCAGCTCAAATCCAGATTCTGGGATAGAAACTTAATGTTTAGCATCTTCATTTTTGTAATTGATTTTAAGTGATAAAACCTTTTTTGAGTTGGCATGATGGATAAGAAAATGATTCTAATGGGAAAAACAATTATGATAGGATGTCATTGCAGTTTGGCGAGAAACCGCATTCAAACGTTCAAATGGACTAATGCGGAAACATTGTCCGAATAGGATGTATGTTTTTCTTCTCCATGATCTCACATCGTTTACCGAATGTCTGTCTTTATGACATCGACTGGGTTCTATATTTATTATTTTTCGACCGAAAAGTCACCCTGCGGTTTTTCAGATGGTCAGCATTCCGCTAGAAGCGGCATTTGTTTCATCGTTTAATAAAATGAGGCTATTAGTGGTTTCGGCCACGAAAGATTTTTGTGGTGCCATCAAGACTTATTATTATTGTATAAGCTTCATTTTGAGTTTTCTTTTATTATTACATATGAAAGGCCCATAGACTTTGGCCTCTTTTACATTTGTAAGCAAAATATTTGTAATAACATATTTAAAGATAAAACTTCAAATACAAAAAAAGTTTACAAATACAACAGAATTTTAAGCAAAATCATATTAAATAGATAATAAGCAAACATTAAAACGAAAAAATATTTCAAATACACATTTTAAAATTATTTTGAAGTTGATAAATCAACAAATCAATCCGCTTTGGATGTTTTTGTTTTCATAACTTTTAATTTTTCCTTATTTTATTTATAGTCTCAATGCAAAAAATGCGAGAAGTCGTTTGAAACAATTACATCATAAATAAAGTTATCTCATGTTTTACCCGAAATATAATTTATAACGCTCTGTATTGTTTTTTAATCATATTTCATTTCTATTATTATTTAAAATCTTGTTCATTACCTCAATAAATAAGATCTCAATAAATAAGCTATGAAATTAATCTCACATTATTTTTTGAAAAAAATCGAATTCAGTTTATTTGCATATTACCTTAATAAAAAATTCATAACAGATTTTCATCGTGAAATGAGATCTGAAAAGTCAATTTATGCACTATTATTGTATCATTATAAAATGAAATCTATGTTATAATATATTAGTGGTTGCTTTGAGAGAATAGTAAACATCATTTGTTGCTATACCAATTCTCTGCAGAGAATTGATGGATTACATTTTTTCTTTTTCATTCCGAAATATAAAAGCAAAATCTTTGAAAATATTGTCGCGAAACGATTTAATTTCAAATCGCTCCTGCTGCGATCACATCAACAGGAAATTGAATATGATTCTACGATTTCTTTCTTTAGCGAAGGAAGCTCGCAGCGCTTTCACTTTGCAAGTAGCTCTCGAGGGATGAGGTTGGAAGAGTAGTGGGAAGTAGTTATGGAAGTTAACGTTAGAAGAGTAGTTGATCAAATCGAATTGCAAAAACGTATTATTTTTTAAATTCACTTATTCACTTAAACACATTAATTATTTTCCTTAAAAATCATTCATTCAAAGTTTTGAATTTGATATTTATACTTGCTTTTTTAATTCGCACTAAATACAAATACAACTACCTTTAAAATAAGTATGCATCTTATTCATGCTTTAAATAGGTGTGTTAAATAAAGCTCTATCGTCGATAAGACGCAGCACATTTTGACGGAAGCTGTAAATTAAAAAAATTGCAAATGATCGATCCTTTTTATCTTTTCCGGTGAAATGCATCAAATTTTTTTCGTTATTTCGCCACATATTTGTTGAAACAAAAATTCATTTTGAAAATTTTATAACAAAAACAAAATGCAAATTGCCCCTTCAATCTCTGAAAACTCATATTTTAATTTTCATTCTCTCTCATTCGGGTTTCATAATTGAATAGATCAATGTAGACCTCACTGTTAGCGTAAAAACAAAAATATTCTGATACATATTGGTAGACACATTGCCTCGATATTATTTACTTTTAAAACTTATAATAATAAAAAAAAAAACGAAAGTAAAATTGATTTTAAACATGAAATTTTTTAAAGTCCTTTCATATATATGGAGATTTATCATTACAAATCTTAGGCAGGAAGCATAGCTTATAATGCCTTTCAAAATTAATAAATTTACAGAATTATTGAAAAAATAATTTTTTAGCTCTTTACAATTTAATTCATTTTTAATGCAGAGGCAACAGGGGATCACTGGTATTTGAGGACCAAAAATTGTCAAATCTTTTTTAAAAATTGAAACATTTGGTGCATTAATTATTGATTCTGGAAGCGAATTCCATGTTTGCAGATTTCTTACATTAAAAAAATATTTTTTTATGTCAAGATGTGAATGAGGAATCGATAACTTTTTTGAATGACATCTTACATATTTTGTATAATCATAAAATTAGAATTAATCGCCAATATTAATATTGTAAACGTTATTTAATATTTTGAAATACTCGATCAAAATTCATCTATACATTGTGCATGCTCAGGCAACAGATTGTTTGCAGATTTTCCCTTCTAATTTACTGTTAATTTTTTGATTGTTTTAAAATAATTAAAATTGTATATTTACTGTAAAAATTCTTATTAACATCTATTGATTGTAAAGGTGTGAAAAAATATACAAAAATTGTAAAATTAAGTGAAAATTTGTGAAAATTGTGGGTGTTATTATTATAATGGCGGATCAATGTATTAAATGCAACGATATTGTGTTAACATCAGAACCAGGTTTTTCTATTACTAAAACAGGAAATGATTGTGCAGGTTGTGGTCGTAAAATAGATTGGGTATGTCAGAACTTTAATACTGAAGTAGCGCTTGCTAAAAAACAAATTTCAAAGCAGTTTAAATGGTTTTGCCAAAATTGTATTGAAGTAGTAGAAAAAGATTTTAAATCATTAAGCGAAATGACCCAAATGTTAAACTTGATGAAATCACAAATAATGTTAATGTGTCAATTGTTATTTTATGCTAATGTTACAATCATTTACAATCAAATACAATCAAATTGTGTATTTTTGAAAAACCAATTATTCAAAAAATTAATTATATAAAAGTAATTAAGCTGTGCACTATGTCTGTCTATGTTTGTGTTTCGTATCAAATTTTTAGTTTCTATTTCATTGAAATTATATATTGAAGACAAAAAAATTTTATCTTGTTTATTTTTATAAAATAATAACAACTTTCAGCGCTTGATTTTGCTAAAACAAAAGTGAAAGCATCGACTTCCGTAAATTCAGCAAATTTTGAGCGTTAATAAAGGATGCGTATGTAGTTTAAATTTAAGGAGGGATCTAACTTAAGATGTTATTTTAAGTACAACATGATTCTAAAATTATGCTTTGATCTAGTGTTGCTTTGATTTAAGTGTCAACTTTTTTCATTGTTGACTTTTTAACTTTTTTTCTTAAATTTTCAAATTCTTTTTTTTTGGGAAAATTTTCGCAACGTTTTTCGAGAATCATAATTTTAAAAATTTTAACTTTAAAAAGTAAAATATTTTTTAAAGATGATTTTTGACACAACTCGACAGTAAGTTTCCGTGCTGAGGAACATTATAATTGGCTGGCAGATTGCTGACACATGCGTTCAGCACCATAGGCTCTCAGAAATACTCTTGTTTCTTCATCGCGGCTCTAATACTATTTTATTACTGATTTCATTAAAATCATAGGCAACCTGTATGTACATAAAAAGTTTAAAAAATGAAAAGAAATAAGTGGATAACGATAAGAGCGAAGAATTTAGTGAAGCCTATAGCCGAAGAAGCTCTGTGTAAAGCTTTGGGCAAACTTGATTTTAAAATAGTGCACACTCCAAACGATCAAGATTCGAAAATTCAGCAATTTTTTTCTGTAAGTACCATTCGAGTTCAGAAAACTATCATTTCTTTAACAATTATTACAAAGGGTTCATATTGTCTTTAATTTAAAAACTTGAAAAATCTATAAAGATGAAGATTTTTTAATGTTCAACTTTTTTAATGAAAATGTCATTAAAGCTATCTAATCAAAGTTATTATGTCAAAAAAGTTGCTTAAATTCAGGAGTCCAGTTAATAATATAAATGAGCTGTCGACATGCGGTAAAGATTTATTGTTAATTTTTATAACACATAAAAAATTTTACTAATGAAACACCCATGTGCCAGTTTATTTCATATTTGATATTTTATTTCCCTTAGTCAATCTTCGAAGTTTTATTGAATTATGCTTGAAGCAGTTTACAGAAAGTTGACAAATTACAGACTCTCGATCAAATAAAACTTGTGTCAATATATGTTGCGCTTCGTTCTTGTTGTTGTGATCGGACAGAAAGCATTTTTGTGACAAAATGGCAAGAGAAAAAAGAATGTTAAAATAAAGTAAAATGTTTCGTTTGTATAATTTGTGAAATTGTATTATTGCAAGTTGTGTTTCTGATTTCAAGAAGTGTAACAAATTAGAATTTAATGTTGTCGTTTTATATTATGAATTTTTAGTCCGTAAATACTATGCGAAAAGTTATAAGACGCATAAGACTTAAAACCATTGAAGAAATTTGATCGAAGTAAGCAGAAAATAAAATAAGCAAATAGAGTAGATAGTTTTATAAAAAAAACTTGCAATTTATTAATCTAAAAAAAAAATAATTAATTAATCTTCAATTAAACGTTCAACTTTTCCACCATTCTGAAGCAGATTCAAAAAGTCAAATACTAGATTTACAATCGCAGAGTATATGATTTAAAACGCAACAAATGTTTTATTAAATAATTTGAAAGTTTAAAATCGTTCAATGTTAATGCTGCACTTAATATGTAGCATTGTTTTCTTAACCCATTTTGACACCGAATTCACGGTATCGCTGCTACTATTCACCGAAATACCTATGAAAGCATACTTTTTCTGATATTATTAAGCTCTTCTCCTGAAATACTATCGATTAAATAAGTGATAGTAATTTTTAAATACTCAATTATCTCCGTTTTTTCATATTAGAACTCATTTTACACTATCCTTAAAAGGTAGAAATAGGCAGGGCCAAATCGCCACTACATATGTTCAATTAAGAAAAATTCATTTGTTAATTATTTATTTGTCAAATTTTTTAAATAAAAAGTCACGTATACGGCAGAAGCACCGTGTTATTGAAAAATAATTTTTTTCTGATCAGATTAAGATTTTTTAAGAAATTGTTCTTTATTATAAAAATACTCATTAGAAGTTACTGTGTCCGTGAAGAAAATTAGGCTAATAACACACTAAAACTCACCATATGACGATTAAAATAAAGAGAAATTTCTTTGTATCCTCTTACATCACTGTACTTCCTAAGCGGTTTTTTATCCGCTTTTGCGAACTCATGCTTCATCTGTAAAAAATATTTCAAAATTTTATTGCCGACCCCAAGAATGACTCGTTTCATTTATCAATATTGACGTCGGTCATATTCGTACTAAATAAGACAAATCAGGCAAGTTACCGGATGTGGCTGTAGGCAGGCTTCTTTTGCCGTTTGTCGCAGAGTCAAAATGTTTTATTTTTAAGCTGAAAATCTTTTCCGGAAACTCTTTCCTGTAATCTTATAAAGTTTTTTGTGTATCCAAAAGAGCTGGCTTTTGGACAAGTCTCGAGCAGAGTCTCAAGCATCTTGAAAACTTTGACCTAGAACTTTTATCTATATGCTCTTCTTTTAATTAGCCTTTCTAAGTTCAATAATTACCTATGTCATTATACTTTGCGAAGACTGAACTACAAAATAAGTGAGAGTTCAAAATCGAGGATTTCAAAATTTTAAGTTGTTTAATTAAACCTGGGTTGCGTTTTAATTCGCATTCCTTGTATATTATTATTTTTGCTTGTTTCCTTTTTTCTTAATAGTCAATTAAATTTTTGTGCAAGTTATATTTGATCGCGTTTTACAAATGATAAACAAAATTCTTTTTATATTTTGCCATTCTTTTAAATCCTCACAGACTAAGCAGAAAATGAGAAAATTTTTAAAGCAAATTTTGCATTTTCTTTCACTATAATTTGATTATTTTGATTTTTAGTAACCATTTGTATCTTAGAAAAAGAAAAATCGAGTCGTCATTTGCATGCAGGTTTGAAATAAGCTCACAATTGTACAACTTTATTCTTATAAATTAAATATTTTGATTGAAACAATTAAAAATGAATACTTCACTATCCAAATTCTATAATTTTAAATTTTTAAGTTATTATCAAACATTCTGCTAAAAGTATTTTAAAAAATGTTTATCGTGATGTTGTGAGAATTTTGCCATTAAAATGATTGGTTCGATAAACGCGCAAACGATTTTTAGTCAGATGGATGCTACATGACTTAAAAACATAAATAAAAAATGGGTTTTAACGTTAGAGAATAAATTAAATAATAATGAATTTGATAAAAGAGGAGTCGGCGACGAGAATCATGCGGCTGTCATCATGTAAGCGATAAGGCGATTAAGATACTTAATGTGTCGAACTCGTTGAGAGCGAAGCGACTATAGGAATAAAGAACGAAAAATATTTTCCTCTGCATTTTTGCTTTCTCTTTGGTAAAAGTTTACTTTGCCTTTACTTAAAAAAGTCGAAAGTGCGAAGATTTAATTACCTAAATCTTGCACACTGAATGTTACCAATGTCGCGACGAACCGCAATGGCATTCTCTAAGTTTCATTGTTTATTATTCATTCTCAAAGTCACATAGCTTAGTATCAAGTGTTCGATTTGTGTGTCGCAGTCTTTATTTGAAGATAGTTAATCTTTGCCAGTGTAATCGTTATAGATGCTGCCAATAACGAGATATTTCGTAAGTAAGCTGTCTCCTATTGAATAACACTTTCTGAAATAAAAACATTCTGTTAACAAAATTTGCATTAATTTTTATCGCTTAACGCGATCATGTTTAATCTTAAACTAAACAGTGTTCAACTTGATATTAAAGTTTTTTTTTCTATAAAAATGATCTTTAAGTTTTGATACAAAAATAATTCTTACAAATGTATTATTGTAAATTAAAAAAAGTTGATGGAGGAGCGTTATTATTTCATGAGAGTATGTGTGTAATCATTTTTCTTCTAAATTTTATCTTTTTCATCTTCAATATTTTAAAAGTCATAGCCAAAAATCAATGCATTCTTTCGAGATTCTTTTTTACATAGACTACAATGTAAAATTGTGTGAAATTTAATAATTTGAGCTCTTTATTTTGCCCACCTATCTTCTCTGCTTGTTCCAGATAAGATCTTATATTCTGCACATTACTGAGTTGATTCTAAATTTATTTTTTGTAATATTAATAAAATGCATTATAATGCATTCATCTCAACATCAAAAGTTTTTTTTTCTGGTGGAAATAATACTAATTCATTATTTATTTTATTTAATTTATTATTTTATTTAGTTATATGTACGAAATTGAATTCAATTATTCCTTAAGGGCTTATCTAATAACATATTGTAAAGCACAATGAGCCCTTTTGAAATAAATGTACTTAATTGAATAAACTTATTATAAAAGGATAGACCTTGCCCGTGTATTATTATTATTATTATATAAACTTTTATAATTAACATATTTACTTATTGTTTTCAAAATATTGTTGCATCGGTTTATTGTGGTTGAAACATATGTCTCTACCTCCACTGTTTGCCTGAAATGAAATGTTTTGGCGCACTACCAAATGGCGTAGATTGATATCAAACTTATTTTTGTAAACTGTGTTTGCTTCACAAAATGGATTAAACTTGTGGTTAAGAGTGTCTTTGATAGCAAAGACATTCTTAAATCTTTTTACTATGCTGAAGTTGAAACGCATGTGCTATACTGTAGTGCATAAATATTTAACCCATTCATTACAGTTCAGAAAAAAAATGCTTTGAAAATATAGCTTCTAAAGCATCAAAAATTATTAAATCTAATTTACCACGAGTTTCAGAAAGAGTCGAAAATTAAACTTGGGGAACATCATTAAGTATAATTATTTAACTGATCGAGGAACTCAAACAAGAATGTATGGAAAGACTGAATTGCGAAATCATCAGTTTATTGTTTTAATGTCTCAAAAATATTCATTATTTTCATTGAAATATAGATAGAAATGCCTTAAATGCTAATAAATAAAATAAAATTGTTCACTAATATAAATATAGGTTTTTCATTTTCAACATTTCAACTTCGATATGCATCATTAAAAGATAAAAATTCAATTTATAGTCTACGGGACAATTATTATCTTATAATTAACGCTTCGGAAAACACTTTCCCTGAAAATAAAAGCTTAAGAGAGCTCTCTGACCTACTTCTGACCTGAATGACAATTTGCTGAAAAGTCAGTCGCACAGAAGCTGAGTTTTAAGCGTTACACCAAAATGAATATATAAATCTGCCGGGATTTAATAGGTCATGTTAAAAAGATCATCTGAACCTACAAGATAGGTTTAATTATTTAGTTACTATTTTTATTTAAAATTAATATTAAATTATTGCACTTGGATATAGCAGCTTTCTTGTTCGGTCTTTATTATGCTTATGCTCAATCGGTTCGTATGCGGTCCGGCTTTGCTTTATTTGGTTGATGATCTTTATTTCTCGAGCTTTACTCATGAACTTCAAACTTTATACATTGAAAATTAACGAATTAAGATGTTTGTTATAGTAAGATGATCGTTTTTTCTTAAATAGGTGATCTTATTAGCCATTAATATATAATTATTGAAAAACATTTCTAAAAAACAAAGCCGATAAAGTCTAATTGTCTTAATTGAAATTTTATGACCGAAAGCTCTTAAATGTAAAAAGAGAAACGCGCATAAGCATCAAAATCTGATTTTTCATCTGCTTTATTTGAAGCATTATTGAAAATCACTTGTAGATAAAAAAGCAAACAAATTCTTCCTAAATGGAAGTTTGAAATACAAGAAATGTAGAAATTTATTTGTTGTAAACAAAATTTTAGAGGAAATCATAAAGAGCGCTTAAAATTCTTTAAGTTTACAACCACTTTCAATATGTCGAGATTCAAAGATTTTAAAATTTGTTTTTAATCTAAAATTTAAAATAAATATTGCTCAACGATGAAGTGATTTTTTTTACAGTTTTCTGAGAGTCGAAATGGATATTTTATTAAAATTCATAGAACTAGAATTACTTATTGTGACAAGAGTATGTTTCTTCATGCCGCAAAACTTTTTTAATTCTCTTTTAATTTATTGTCGTAATGAAACAATTTTTATTCGTTTATGTAAAAAATGAATTGACAAATCAGTTTTAGAAGATGCAATAACCTACTGTATTCTTAGCATTTCCTGAATAAAATTTTGTTATTATTATTAGAATTAACATGAATTTTCAACTTATTTTCGGTTTGGGAGTAAAGCTTTACGCTCAAAACTTAGGGCTTCAATTTTGTTTGATCCCAACAGATTCAAGTCAAAAAGTTAATATTTTTTTTTATTTTAGACTGCGGAATCAGGTGACATGGTCGAATTCGAACGCTTATATTGCTCATTCGAGAACGGCAACGGATTAAAGTATACAGATTCTTCTGGACGCACAGCCCTTCATTATGCTGCTTCTTTCAATCAAGTTACGATAATCACTTTTATTATCGAAAGAGGAGCAGGTATTTTAACTTTCTTTTACACTGAATTCTGCTTTTTATGCTACTTTTATACAATGTTTTCTTTTTAAGCATTTGAAACACGGCCTTTGCTTTTCAATTCTTTGTTATATGAATCGCCAATTAAAAATTTCAAAATTTTGATTTTCTCAATTTGTTCTTTAATGTTTATTCTATCTCAAGCTTTCATGATCTAAACACGGTGTAATTAAGACAATTGATTTCATATTATAAAAACTAATTTAAAAAATTATAATCTAAGTTTTTTCATGAGAATCATTGAATCAAAAAACAACCAATTTAAAACAATTTAACTTAAATTGTTATTGAAATGTAAAAAAAGATTTGCAGTTCATGTAATTGTAATAAAATTCTGTTCTAAGAAGTGCTCTAATGTCGAAAAACTTTAAGTAATTAGATTTTCACGATATGATTTAATTAAAATAATTGATGTGAATTTTTTGTTTTTATTGAAATTTATTCAATATATCTCAAAATCCGGCTAATCTATCAGAATTAAATTAAAAATACTTTATTAAGCATTTCTTGTTTAAGAATTTAAAAGTGTTCTCAAAAAGTTCGATTTTTTGTCTTTATAACTATTTTTTAATGATTATTTGAAATTACTGTTGAACATCTCTTCAGTTCATAACCTTTTATGAAGTAAATAATTATGAACACTTTGTTTTTAAAAAAGATGGAGCATTTTGGAACATCGACACTTATCATTGTGAAAATAATTGCTCATTTGTCATAGCTATCACGTATTTCCACTTCATCGGAAAAGCAAGCCATAGTTTTGCGATTGTCACATCCATCGCAAAAAGCAAAAGTAACTGAATTCAGCCGCTATGTTGCGATGATAAATTTATTTGCTCCAAAAAAAAAATTTTAGGTGACATTTTTTATTGGTGGAATATAATAGCCAAAATTAAACTTACATTTGGCCTAAAAATAGCCTATGTAATGTTACATGAAAGTTACTATGTGCACTTGATCAATTCACGCGATATAGTAACTGAGTTTTGTTTAATCTGTTAGCACATATTTTGATTGAGTGCTTTGGGGATAGTCTTTATCGTTAAATCACGCGAAAACTTCAAATGTCTCACTTGATTAATATTTGCTTATTATATTTATTCAAGTTTAAAATTTCACAATTATTTAAAAGTTCGACTAGAGAAAACATCATTTATGATCCATGTTCAATCATGATTCTGTATATTGTTAGAAAACAGAGTTTTTTGATTATAATGAAATTTTTTTTTATGCCAATTGCTCTTCTTTTCTCAAACATCTCTTTGTAAATACGAAAAGATAATCGAAGTTACAAACGCAGAAATATCGTTAGGATTATGTTCGTGTGTCGATTGTCAATGGCTTCGTATTCATTTCACGCAACAGTGGACATGACAAGAAGCATTTAGTTTAAAAACAAAATACGAGCTTATACAATCTTTCATGTTTAAAAAAGAGTTCTATTCTTTATTGTGAAATGAAATTTTCTTGTTCAAAGCTTTCGTGTTTCTAGCGCCACCAATGAAAGCAAAGAGTTTTTATTTTTATTTTTATTTTTTTGTTATCCATCTTTTAGTTCCGAGTTTTGATATCTTATAGGCAATTTTTTTTTATCAAATATTATGTATTGGTCAGAAATAGAACCATTGAGGTAAAGCAGTTGTCAGAAAGATAAATTTTCGGCAGTTATCTTCAATTTTAGGTTCAAGTTAGGTTTAGGCTGTAGATGTTTTAAACATAACATTTACTTATCGATAAGAAAAAGTTGTAATAATACTAACGCGCTAAAAACTTAAGTTAATTTCTATAATTCGTAATTAAGTTTTTGGACGCTTTTATTTTGTCCATTACACATAAATACGCTGTCATATGTCCCGTAGAAATCTAAAATTGCTTTAAATGCTCATACTTCTCAAAAAATTGCAAGAATTTACAAAATTTTTAACTAATTTAAAAAGGCATTCTACATATGTCATGCTTATATTCAAAATCTTATAACTTAAACCATAATTTAAAGTTTGTTTTTTAAATGGCAAAAATCACTAAAAAAATTCTTTTGAGCGTGATTTTAAAATTAAACTTTGATATTTTCATCAAAACAAGAATTTTAGTTGAAGTTGAAGTTTTTCACATTTTTTTCTTAACATATCAAATATAAGCACCTAGGTTGGCGAAAACTTTGCACAAAAATGTATACTTTATAAATAAAGATTTTTTTCAAAAAAACTAGAAAATTTAAAAATTCGTTGGACTATTCTGCATTACTTCATTATAATCTTCACTGTGGAATTTTATTTGTTAGCGAACTTAAAGTGGGTACAAATGAATTTTGAACGAATAAAAGTATTAATAAACGAATAAATTGATAAGAAACGGAATAACCGTAAGAATGAGAACAGTAAAATAATAGTAAAATAAATAAATAAATAAAATAATAAAAAATAAAGTATAATAGTAAAATTGCGAACTGCAAAAGAGGAAGAATGTGGTCAAGCATTGCCTTTTATATCGCAGGTAAAGAGAAGGAGCAATGTAAATGGATCTGTCGCGAAGTTTAAAGTACAGTGAATTATCAACCTGACAACGAAATGAGTTGTATCCTTAACATTCACCACTCGATTATCTGAACTCTTGAAGACTTCAAAAATTGACGAAACAGAAGTAATGAAAAAATATAAATTCATTTTGATTTAAAATTTCAATTCTTTCGCATAAAGCAAATAAATTATTTTAAAGTTCTCGTTACTTTCATTAAACACTAGCACCAATAATTTTATGCTCAATTTCGCACTATTATCACTTAGTTTCGGCTCAATTCTGAATTCAAGCTCAATTTTTAAACTTTAAACTATTTTTTGTAAGTGTTTCGTCATTTAAATATGCTAAATATTTCTGTTAACAATTCGTGTTTTTAAGTGAAACTTGCCAAAGCAACTTAAGATAAGTTTTCACTTAAATTGTATATTAAATTATCTTATTAAGACATATAACAAAAAAGATTGATGAAGAAACTTGCTTTCTCATGAGTACGTTAGAAGATTCGATTTGCATTTTAAAGCGCACCAAATACATCAATTTAAAAAATTCCAGATTTTTACAGCATGCATGTTCGGACATGCGAAATCTTAGTTGACATTCGTTCAAGAGTCATGATGAAAAACTTCAATGAGTTGCTGTACTCGGCTTTCTATTTTAAAAACTCAAAGTTCAAAAATGGTTTTTGTTTTTGGATGCATTTTATATTTTTCTAAATAAATAAAAATAAATGAATGCATCATAAGCATCTTGATAGTTCCAATTGTTATGATTGAAAAAAGTTTTTCACTTTTTATTCGCTCTAAAAACGTTTTTAATGACTCGAAGTTGATGAAAGCAAATTGATTCAATTTCAGATATAAACGTTGCTGATAACGATGGAAATACAGCATTGCATTTTGCAATCGAAAGTAACTCGGTCGAAGCAGCTTCATTATTACTGAGAAAAGGAATAAATACTTCGATCCTTAACAAGAGCGCTTTCGCAGCAATTCACTTAGCGACACAACTTAATCGAATCTCAATTATTCAAGTACTAAAAACCAAATGTCTCATCCAGAAGTGTTGCTCTTTTTTTCTTTTTAAGGAAATGCTAAAGTTTAAAACAAAAATAGAACCGATGCTTCGAGGCAAATACGGGAGAACAGCGCTTCATTTGGCTTCTGTTTACAATCACTTCGAAATAGCCCAAATTCTCGTGAGTGAGATAGCAAATCAAAGTATTTTATTGCAACGCTTCCTAAACCTTTTTTTAATCAGATCCTCAATTTTGGCTGCTCTCCGCTTGTTACATGCGATAATGGTTATTCGCCTATTCACGAGGCTGCAAGAAATGCTTCTTCAAACACATTGAAGATTATTTTGGAATCTGGTTTGTTACAACTCAATCAATACAATTTTGCAACTAAATCATTCGTCTAACAAACTTCAGCTGTAACTTTAGGGTACTCAAACAACGAGCTTATGACTTGCCACGATTCGGAAGGCAAAACTCCGTTACATTTCGCTTTACATGCCGGAGATATTGAGGTACGATATATAAAGCAAGATTAGCTCTTTTTGAGTTAAAAATCGTGTATTTGTAAACAAAAATATTGAAGCATTTATATTTGCTCTCAAAGCCATTTGGAAAAGTCTGAAATTATGAGCATATTGAAATCTCATGTCTTTAAATCAAAGCATGATTCAATGCTTAAATAAATTCTTTCCTTACATTTTATTTCGCTGTTATATTAGATTTATATCTCAATGTTCAAAATCACTCAAACAAGAGCTATTGCTAGAAGTAAATTTGATTCCTAT
This sequence comes from Dinothrombium tinctorium, assembly GCA_003675995.1. NCBI lineage: Eukaryota > Metazoa > Arthropoda > Arachnida > Trombidiformes > Trombidiidae > Dinothrombium > Dinothrombium tinctorium. The sequence continues at coordinate 14,624 of NCKU01000449.1, read as the reverse complement.
CCCTCTTACTTGTTCAGAAGTTATACCCAATCCAGACTGAGTAACACCATTTCTATTTATCATTATCAACTAATTTAATTCTCTCTGCTTCGCATTGTCGATCTTCATTGAAATCAAATTTATTGATCTATTACAGCAACAAATCCGATTCAATTAAATATTAATTTTATAAAAATATTTTAATGGAATTTGGCAAATTTAGTAAATCTCACTTCCATGAGTTATTATTTTACTTCGAGGGCCACTTTGATTAACCTTACTTCTATTCCGTTCCCATTCTATCATTAAATCATTCCCACTCTGATTCTAATCTCAAGAACAGCTCTAATATTGATATGATGATTTTAAACTCAAACTTGAGTATTTGTGTGATTATTTGTTTGAAATTACCTGGCAACATTATAAAATACTTTTAAATCTAGTTTGTTACTTATTTTTAAGATATTCAGAATAACAAGCAATATATTACTGAAAAAGAGTTTTGTTTGCTTTCAAAGAGATTTCAGCGCTATTCTGTTCAAACAAGATGTTTGTAAAAATGTCGATGTTTTATTAGTTTTGTTTGTTAGTTATTTTCTATGTTTTAGTGATAAAATTTAATGAATTTTAAAAATATTTTAATTTTTTTAGACAGTGAAATTGTGTCTTGATTACGGAGCATCAATTACTTGCAAACAAGACGACTTGTCAACTCCTGTTCATCTTGTATGCGCCCAAGGAGGATTCGAGATAATAAAATTGATGCTAGAGTCGCAGCCCGATGAGAAGATAAAATGTCTTTCGCTTCGCGATGCTCAAAATATGACGCCTCTTCATTATGCAGCGATGTTTGACCATTTTAGACTCGTTGAATATTTAACTAATCAGGTACTGAGATGATGTTTCAAATTTTATCCCACTGTGCAACAATTTTAAATGAATAGCTTTAACCAAACAGAAAGTCGACTAATAAGCTCCTGATTAAAATTAAAATTGCGTATTGGATTAAATGATTCGTTGAAAAAATTTATTCAAAAGTAAAACACATTTTAGCCATTAAAACTCTCCGCTGAGACGAACAATTAAACTGCTTTTTTTCAAACTTACTTTGACGCAAACAAAATGATAAAAATTTTTAAAAGGGAGCAGATTTCGATGCTGAAGACAAAGAGGGACGTTCTGTTTTGCTGCTGGCTGCGGCTCGTGGTTCCTGGAATACAGTGATGACACTTTTCAAGCTGGGCTCAGCTTTGAACCAACAGGATAACTGTAATAGGAATATAATACACCACATCGTGATTAATGGCGGTGATTTAACTCAATTCATCGAAATGGGAGAGGAGGTATTTGTGTTGATTGAAATTTGATTGTTTTGACAGTTAATTCAAATTAATTTTTAAATAATTTTAAGTTTGCACAAAAGTTTAAAGATTTGTTGAATGAAAAAGACATATTCGGCTTTACACCACTTCATTATTCATCGAGAGATGGTAACTTGACTCTTGTCCGTTCATTACTTGAGCTTGGCGCGATTATCAATGCGAAAAACAATGAGAATAGGTCACCATTACATCTGGCTGCGAGGTTTGTTAAATATTCAAATTTGAAAAAATCACATTAATTATTTTATAGATATGACAGACACAATATTGTGCAACAATTGCTCGAAAGTCAAAAAGGACATTTGATCGTAAATGAAATGGATGGCGACGGTATTTGTTTATTTTAACTGTTCTGTATGCAAGCATAAGCGAACATAAAAGAAAAAATTTACAAAAATTAAGATTTAAATACTCTTATGATAACCTATCACCAGTAAATCAGAAAAATTCAAGTGACAAGTTTTGCTTATAGGAAATAACCTCGTTTATCAGATTGGTTGCATCTTTTGAGTTTTAAATGAAGAGATAATAAAATAATTTAATAAATAAATAATTTAGAGCTTGTCGATGTCTGACACTTTTTCAAGAAAAAGCTTTTATGTTCGTTTCGTTTTGTCAAATATTTCAATTTTATTTAGGTTTAACCGCTTTACATATTGCTTGTGAATTCGGTTATATCAAAACTGTGAAGCTGCTTTTGGTGAAAGGAGCACTACTTCAAAAGTAACAAAATTCAAGCTTAGTGATTTAATATAATTAATTTATCAAAGTTAATAAAAATTTTCAGGGATCATAAAGGGAGGACACCGTTACATTATGCTGCTTTAAATGGTTTTAAAGAAATAGTAGAACAATTGATTCTTGTGCATTCTCATCTGTTAAATCAAACCGACCGTGAAGGGGTAGGCAAATACATAGCCAATGGGTTCAAAAATTTAATCGATTTTTACTTTTCCTTAAAAGAATACAGCGTTGCATTTGGCCGCAATCAGTAACAAAGATAACGTTGCTTCTCTTCTCTTGACTCTGGAGTGTAAACTTCAAACCAACAATTTCAATTTATCGCCAATCGATTACGCATTGCATTATAAGCATTCGCAAGTGATGCTCGCCATGGTACTCCACGCAACAAGGTGCATAGCCATGATCATTCTAACATTTGTATTCACCTACCTCTTAATAACAGATCTAAAGAAATAATAAAATTTCCTGTTCATAAGTATTCGATTTTATTTGAAGGTTTAATTGACAAAATGCCACAAGTGATGATGGTAAGTTGAGATGTGAAACAATTTTTTTTCGCAATCTTGTTTGAGTAACAAAATTTATCAATTTTCAAAAGACTCATTTTAGTTTTGTGAAAATCTAATTTTGTTTTGAATAGAAAATTCTCGATAAAGGTATTGAAAAGTCTGTGGAAGACAATGAAGACAGCAAACAATATTACGTAAGAAAGTCCACTAAATTCTCGAAAATGAATTTGTTAATTTTCGCAGCTTAAATATAATTTTCAATCCTTGAAGGAAAATGGTTCTCCAAACAATCCTTTACCCATCGCTAACGTAAGTTAAATGAAAATAAACATTAAAAACGATTGATTTAATTGAAAATAAACAACACAATAGATAATAAAGTGCAATTCTGCTCAGAAAGCTTCAAAGTTCGAATAGAAGGAAACTAAATTTTGAGCATAGTTGAACAATGGTTTGATTTATTTTATTTAAACCATTAAGCGATTTATTTCATTTTAAATTCAATCTTCGCTTTCTTATTTCAGCTGATGGTTGTCTACGGAAAAGAAGAGTTATTGTGCCATCCACTTACGATAAAGTATTTGGAGTCAAAATGGTAATTTCGGTCATTAAATAATCGAAATACATTTAACTGATTGGTTTCTAGGGACTCATATGGACTTTATTTCCATTTGATTAATTTATCGATTTATATTATCTTCTTAATCGCATTAACTGCAAACTCAATTTTATTGATTGATTCATTGCCTCTTTGTGCACAAGTCAAAAATCAAACAGCCACCAACTGCATTGAATCAAGCGTACATAATGAAAAAAGGTTCGACAAACACTTTACAGTAAGTTTTTATCTTAGTTGTACTACTCGGCGCAAAAAAGTTTCACATTATCATGAATCACGCTTTGCTAAGCAAAACTTTTTTGCTAAGATTAACATGTGAGCAACCACAAAAATGAAATATTTCTTATAATTTTTTAGATCGTGTTTGTGTCTTCACTAATAGTGCTTATGTACTCTATTACAAACATTGCAAAAGAAATTTATAATTTCTATATTCAGGTACATTTTCAAAGTGCATTTATACTTTTCATTTGGCAGTATTATTTCAGAGGGGCAAGTACCTCGATTTGGTTATCTTTTTGGAGTGGATTCTGTTCATTACGTCAGCACTTATGGTAATTGGGCATCTTTTTCCAAATATTTTTTTCCCAGTGACTGTTTACATCTTTGCTGCCGTAGCTTCTTTCTTGGCTTGGTTCGTGTGTCTTTTATTCCTTCAAAAGTATTTACTTTCTGCCAGTAAATTTTTCATTTAACTTTTTTATTTCTTCAGATTTAACAGTTGTGGTCTTTATGTGGTCATGTTTTTGGAAATACTTTCAACGCTTATTCGAGTGTTGTTCGTGTTTTTTGTATTGATTGTCGCATTCGGCTTAAGTTTTTATATTTTAATGGCAAAAATTGAGGTGAAATAAATTCACAATTATGCCGTGACTTTAGTTCTTTTACAAAATCAATCTCTGTTAATCCAATTTCAGTCACAAAATCACAAAGGATTTTATAGTCCGTCGATTTCGATGCTCAGAGTGAGCACAATGATGCTGGGAGAAATGGACTTTCTTTCAACGTTTCTAAGCTCGCTTCATCACACTCCGAATCCACTCGTCACTTTGGTGAAAGCAGCTATTTTCTTTCTCGTAATTTTTGCTATTTTAATGCCAATTTTGCTGATGAATCTTCTCATTGGTCTGGCTGTTGGAGATATTGAAACTGTTCGCCGAAATGCTCAGATGAAAAGGCTTACAATGCAAGTTCATATGTACACAGATATCGAACGAAAACTTCCGAAACATCTCGTCAAATATGTTGATAAAGACTGCGTGTTTGAATATCCAAATCAATGCAACAGAAATTCGATTATCGTAAGTTTAACTTGATATTCCTTTCTCTTCAAAAGTTTATTTCTTTTCAGTGGTCAACTCTTCAGAACATATTTGTTAAGGTTGAAAAAGACGCTTTTCAAAATCAAATTTACAAGGAGCAAAACTCTTCTCAAGCATTTGTAAATAAAAGCGAATTGCAGGTCGTAATTGGTCAAAACCAAAGGTAATTTAAGTTTTTTTTTTGTTTTAAATCTCACTAACTTTCATTCGTAAATAGGATCAGCGATGCTATCAAAACGATTGATCGACAGGCAGAGCTTTTAAAGCAGTTAATTCAACAATTGGATTTATGTGATGAATTAGATGTAAGCGATTCTTACCGAAATTAATCTCGCTTGTCGCAATAGACCTTACAAAAAGAATTTATTTATAAATTAATTTTACTTTTATCGCGCGCTACAATAACAACAATTTCATTAATTAAACTAACGATGGCATTTCATTTAACGTTTCATGTCTTAAATGTATGTTTTGAAGTCAAATAAAACATGAAATTGAGCACGAAACTCATCCAATCATTCAACGCGCTTTGAGAAGATCGACTTTTATATAATTTTCAAACAATCAAAAAGTGATTTCCTCATCAAAGTTTACCATCTTCTCAAAGATCGTGAAGAAGTCTTTTATTTATTGTATTTGAAAATGATGGCCGCTGCGACGAGGAAAAATGCCATCCATCCGATTGTAACGAAAAATCCGATAAAAACGCCTGGTTCGTCGAAATTCCACCCGCGTGATAAAACATGTCTTAATGACTCTGTTGGCAACGTTTGCGGCTGTATGTAACTAAACCACCGTATCCAATATGGCATTGCTTCTAATGGCCAAATTATACCACTGAGAATTAAATTAGGATAAAATGTTCCTAAAATCATCATGACAGCGGTGTTTTCTTGATGACAACATGCAGATACTACTAGACCTGAAAAGTAAAAGCAACACAATTATTCATTGAAAAGAAAATTTCGCTCATACCAAATGCCATTCCTGTACAGCCCTGAAGTAAGAGCAGCAGAATAACCAGATAAAAAGGTCCTCTTGATGGTATGTCGAATACCACGAAGGTGAAAAGTAGTACAAATGTAATCTGCACAACCATCACAATAAGTTGAGTGAGGGAGTGAGCGATGAGAATTTGCAATGTGTCGACACCTGCTACCAAACTGCGCTCAAAAAGTCCATCTCGTCGTTCGAGAATGAACGCCAACGCTGTTAAACCAGTCGCCATAATATAGCTGATACTAACAACTACACCGGGAGCCATATATTCCAAGTACCCTTGATGTTTAATTTCTCCATACACTGGTTCTCCTAACTACAGTGAAGTATTAGAGTACTGTTACAGAGTTCGTGCACTCACTGCTAACGGAAATTCAGCAAGAGCTGGATTTCGTCCATATTGAATCAGTGCTTCACGGGCGAATGCTTGGAATGCATCTTTAAAAGCTCTTTCCATTGTGTATGATATTTGTTGGTCTTAATTTGGAGGACAATAAAATTATAAGAACCGTGGCAAAATACAAGAATGACTTACTTGTAAGATCGGGGTATACTTTGATTGTACTATTGCTGATGGTGTCATTGTCGACACCTTCACCTCTTAATATTCTGATGAATTAAGATTTATTTAATTGGATACGTTTATGAATGTGATCACATTACCTTTTCGCAAGAGAAAGAGAAAAAGCTTCTGGAATATAAAGTACACCCCACATCGACCCGTTCCGAACTGCTTCTTTTCCCTCCTCAACAGTGTCGAAATTGTGCTAAAAAGTTAAGAATTAAAAATATACTCCGTCGCTGTGTCACCTACTTTGTCGACAATGTAAGGGTCTAATTTGTTCAAAAAACTCTGTCCCAATTGTAAACCTAATGTATCGTGATTAACAACTGCCAACGGTATATTGAACGGGTCTGCACCAATGCAGATACAAAATAAAATAACTTGAATCGCAGGCAAGGCGAATTGAAACAAAAGAACTGGAATGTTTCGACGAAGTCTAGTTGCATTCTTCCAAAACAAAGCCATTATGGTGGAAATGTACTGTCCGAAAGTCACTTTTTTTCCGACATATTTACTATCTGGATCTTCGTCGTGCATTGTTGAAAATTGTCTTTGCGCTATTACATTTGGCCCGTCGTTAGAATTAATTGTCGACATTGAAGAAACTTGAAGTTGAGGGACTTGAGGGAGGGTGTAATTGTTATTAGCCGAGTAAATCGAAAACACTGACGGCAGCTGAAATTTGAAAACTGAATTTAGCAGAGGAAAATAAAAAAGATCCAACCTTTAAGCCGTTTCCTTTTTTCTCTGAACTAGCAGTGGACTCGTCGGCGACAAAAGCCTCGTTTTGAATGCCGTGCATTTTTTTCGGCTTCATTTCGGGAGTTGGCGTAGCCGAAATCGGAGGAGGCGCGAGGTTAGTAAAAGAACTGCTACCCGTCAAAGCAGTTGCTCGCATCGACGAATCTTCCATACACAGTTTAAGAAACACTTCTTCCAATGACTCCATGTTGTACCGCTTGAGTAACTCTTCGGGACCATCTTCAGCCAAAAGTCTTCCATGTCTCATCAAACCAACAAAATTAGCTTGTCGCGCCTCTTCGATGTAGTGAGTCGTTATGATGACAGTAATTTTTTCGGTTTGAGTCAATGTTACGAGATGCTGCCAAATGCTGTTCAAAAAAGCAAACAATGCTTAAACTGACGTACGCAAATTACATCGCAAACACTCATCGATGAATTGTGTGAACACGCATTGTGCATTTGATGAAGTCGTTGATTTTATAAGTTTTATAACTCACGAAAACAAAAAACTTCAATTGAAAACACTTGCCTTTGTCTCAAAAGAGGGTCTACTCCTACGGTGGGTTCATCCAGAATCAACAATGGCGGATTGTGCACTAAAGCTGCTGCTAATGAAACCCGTCGTTTTTGGCCACCACTGCAGATAAAAATGTGTTTAATTGTATTTTCAATGATTTCGATGCTGTGATACTTTTGAATGCAGCATTTTTAAATTCATGAAATTAATTTATTATGAATATATGAATTACCTAATACGAATTATCGAAATTTTAAAAAGCAAACTTTTCAATGAAACTTGAAAGTCAGCAAAGCGTTTCAGATCAATTTTAAGCCTAAAAATTCGTTTTTTTTGCACTATTTTTTCATAAAAAGTAGTTCTATACGCGAGATATTGTGTGGAAAAGGAGATTTCTTCTAAGCTGAGTAATACAGATGCTGTGACACACATAAAAATGTCACTCACAAAAGAAGGCTTTTTGAAAATAAGTCTCAAAATGTGATTTGTGTTGTGAGGCAAATTCGTACGGAGATTTGCTACGGGTCGTACTGAAGCTTCGTTTCAGTATTTCACTTAAAAGCTCGATCGTTTGTGAAAAATTTTCTACGACACAATTAATGAAAAAGTAGATTCGAAGTAAGCGGAGTGAAAGTGTACAAAATTTTGAATTTTTGAATAAAAAGTGCTACCGTTAAAATGCTGTTCAATTTCGAGAATTGAAACGTATATGAAAACAATTTTTGAAATGAGCATAACTTCCGCCTTATAAACTCGCAATATAACGTTCGCTTTATTCTCAACCGTTTTAAATCGATCGTAAAAAGTGGGACAGCGAATTAGCGTTTTTAATAAGTTGCATTCGGAAGCGAAAGAAATTTTCATTCGATTCCATGTCAAGACCACAGGGTTCACGCCTGATTCAATCATTTCGATTCGTACTGTGAGCAATGCATTTACTCACGTATTATAAATTCATTTCATTAACACTGTAACATAATTTTAATATTCGTTAAACACATTGAATGAGAGTGAAAGTAAGACGCGCATTTCACGCGAACCGTCGCTTAATCGATTCAAACACATTTTGACATCTTACCTTAAATTTTGAACAAGTCGATTTTTGTGCGGAAGATCCAGAAAAGCGAGTAAAAACTCTATTCGCTCGCGAAGATATGTTTTCTTTAAACGGTACAATCTTCCAAAATAGATCAACGTTTCTTCTATCGAAAAATCCTCGTAGACTGCGATTTCCTTTTGAAAAATTTTCCAAATAAAAATTCAAACTTCAAGTGCCATATTTTAATTTTGGTTAGTATTAAATAAGGCGCATTTAACAGAATTGCTTCTTATTGTTTCTTTTGCAACATTTGAAGGATATAACTAATTGCTTTTTGTCTTTTTTGCTGCATGCAATTTAAGGCTTTTAAGTTATATAATAGCAAATTCTCGTAAATAAATAAATTTACTTAAGAAAAGCGTAGCCCTGGCGAAAAAATTTTTGACAAGTGTTTTTAGTTTGATAAGAGTGTCGATATTAATCATTTCTTCATAGGCAAAAGAAGATAAAGCTATGTTAACAGCCTTAACGGTAATTAAGCCAGTCAATAGTAAGTAATCGATTAACTCTCGTTCTTTCTTCTTGATAATTTCCAAATTTAAAAGTTCCTGCAAAATCTCATAGTCTTATAAAATTAAATAATATTTAAAATCTGCTTTTCAATTTTTTTTTTCGAAAACATTCTGCAAAGCTGTCATTGAATGTGAGATAAAATATACGACAGAAGGAAAAGTTTGGTAAAAAATAAAGCGGCGTCATTTCTAAACTTTTCCTCCTAAATTTTCCGAAAAAAAGATTCGTTCAAACATAAATGCTTAATGCGTGCTAACGAAGAATTAATCTTTTATTTTTATTTGCTAACATTAAAAAGAAAACACCAAAAGGCCGCAAAGAAAATAAATAAAATGAAATGTGGAGAAAAAGAATGCTTAACTGTGATCGTCAAATTAAGTTGGCAAATATTAAGAATATTCTAATTTATTTTGTTTTTTTATATATCATGGATGTGTATCAAATTGGGAAATAATTGAAAACTTTTATATAATTTCAATCATAAAATAAAAAATAATGTAAATATCGGTACCGATTATCCTATTTAAATAATAATTAAATGTTCTACGTAAACATAATAAACTCTTCAGCTTTCCCTTTCAGCTTTGCTTTAGCGATCAGCTTGCAATTAAAACGAATGTGAAAAGTTAACACCAAAAAAATCTTCCAACTGCTTTTGATTTATTTCATCTGTATACAAAAATCGTAGTGATAATAGACCAACTTTTAAAGCTAAAATATGGAAATGCATTTGTTCTCTTCAGTTCTGTAGTCGTTTAAAACATTCAATAACATAACTAAATGATTGTTACAATAATAGCGCATTGAATGCTTCACTGTTTTTAAGTGTTATATTCAAAAACTAAATTTAATAAGAGTTAAGTTTAAAAGCACAGCGTTTAATGACCCGCTGTTATGATTGCGTTGAAAACTTTTCATTATCGACTTTTGCTAATTGATCAATTTTTTGTACGAGCCAAATGTAAGAAAAAAAAATGCTTTCGACAAAAATTCACGTAGCAAATGAAACTGAAAGTTCATGTCCGAATTCATCTTATTGTCAATGGCAATGAAAGATTTGTTGTTTAAAGTGCATCGTTTATGGTTCATAAAATAGGCTTTTCAATTGATTGAAGCTAAATTTGTTAAATATTGAAAAAGGTGATAAGGTAGCTCTTTTCACATTTAAAGTAATTTGACGCGAATGAATCATTAAGATTGATTTTCGCTTAAAATAAACATACGCAATTTTTCAATACCTCGTCTAATTTTAGAATGTAAAGAAGAATAAATTGTGAATCGAGATTTAAAACGATCTCTTAATTATACTGCCTCTAAATGCGTGTTGCTGACTTTGATTTGACTTATTTCAGTTGATCGCATTTGAATACTGTCCATTCAGATGAAAAACTCACAAGAGTAAAACGTGGAACTAACAATTTTACTTTTCGAACATTAGAAATTTTATTTATGTTCCTTATTAAAAGTAATCGGCTTCTCACTTAGAGCAAAGATGAGATGCAAACGTTGGGAGAGTTGTTGGAATAAGTTAAAGTTATGTACTCAGGAAAAAAGAGTTGAGAGTATAATTTAAGTACAAGAGATTAAAAAAAAAATAATTCCAAACAAAAGTAAGTAAAACTTAAGACGATATCAAAAAAGATCGAAAATAAGATATTAAGGTAGGGTTAAGGTAAAGGTAGGTAACAAGGCTTTGAAAAACGAAAAGACATTTTTCTTGTTTTCATGGTAATCAATCAACTCAATGGATTATATTCAACTATATTTCTCCTTTAAAATCAGATGAATAAATTTATCATAAATTTACTCAAATAAATGGAAGGTGTTACTCTTTAATTTTACGAAAAACGAATATTCAAGTTTTAATCAAGAAATTTGACTTGATTTTAAAGTTAGAAAACTCAAAATACAAGATTCAAACCTTGCTTTGCCTCAAAATTGCTTAATTCTTGTATTGCTTGAGTCAAGAATTGAGTTCTTTTCAATTAAATGCTTTCACATTTCTGTGAAATTCTCATTTTTTTTTAAGTTTTTTTTTCTGGCTCATACTTTAATCACGTTGCGAAATTAAATAAAAATTAAACCATAATTAAATTTCTTATGATTTTACGCTATAGAAACTATCGAAATCTTTTGATTTTGATTGTGAAATCAATAGAAAGAGTTGTTCAAGTTGGTGAAACACTCAAATATTATTTGTTTAATGGGAAAATTTGAAAAATGAAAATTTGTTAAAAAATATTGAAGAATATTTGAGTTATCATTAAATTTCATTGCCAGAAAAGTTTGACGTCACGAGGAAAATTTTTCGATTCATTTCAAGCATCATGAAAGTCCTTCGCGTCAGCAGAACGCTGTTTAAGAGGCGAAATTCTTAAATATTTTAAATTTTATTTCTAAATTAAAATCAAATGTAATTTTAGCTAGTCAATACTTGTGAAAACAAATTAAAATAATAAAAATTCAATGATATTCAATGATCAATGATATCAAAAGATATTCAACAGTAGCTAGAGATAGAAACATTTCTTCTGCTTATCGACAATGGACAATGGATGAAAATCAAAATTTCTTCAAGCGCAAACTGGTATCAATCAAATCCTTAAAAAAGTTTAAATTTTTTAAAGACTAGTTGTCAACGCTAAGACGAATGTTGAACAATATTTTTTCAAATTATTTTTTATATTAAAAAAAAACTTTAAAATCAAAATCTCAAAAAATTAGAATTAATAAAAAATTTTTATTTAGGTAAAATGCAAAAAAATGTTCGAAAAAAAGAGCTCTAAAATAAAACTTAATGGGTTGCTGGTTCAAATGACAAATGAATAGCATTAATACTTTGAAAGAGAAAGAAATATTGAGTAATGAGGCTTCACCTTTCACTTTTGAGATGATTTTCAATTTAATAAAGCATAAGCAAATGAATTTCGCTACTGTATTCACGCGTATTTCTTTAAAAAGAGCAAAAGTTTTGCTTTTAGTTTTATGTTACCTTTAAAATTGCTCTTAAACTAATATTCAATGAAAAATTTTAAATGAAAAACTGATGCCTTCTAAATTTTTAGTTTGTATGCATTAGTATACTTGTACACTCGTGTCCGATAAAAGCTTTCATTCTATTTGAAACATGCTTTACCACAAAGTATAAGTTGAAAGATTTTTCTGCAAAAGAATGCAGAAAATTTAATAGACTTTTGCTTTTGAATGTCATTTCATGAAAATTTTGGTAATTTCGAATGCAATTATTTTCATAAGCCGTTAATGAAACGCGATTATGCAATTAATTTGACTTATTTCTTAAAAAAGGAGGCCGAAAAAAATTTTTAAGGTTGTATTTTTTACCTGAGGCATGTAACCAATGCCTGGTCCCGGTATTTGACTGCCAGGATCTCCCGGGCGAAATCCAAATATTTTTACATAACCTGAGCTTGGTTTTAACCGCCCGACTACGCATCTCAAAAGAGTTGTTTTGCCACAACCACTCGGTCCTAACAGCCCGTATCTATAAAAAATAAATGTTAGCTATGACACCATAGATCAGATGATGAATTTACCGATGCCTTCGAGGGCATGTTGCAATAGACAAGAGCGAAAAAAAGGTAAAATTTTTGATCACTTTTCCTCAAAGAAACGAGTTTGAATTTAGGGAAAATTCTGTTGTTATTGTGAAAACTATCGCCGAATCAGTTTAATTAAACAATTAAATTCTTATTTATTTGCGTGTTTGATCTTTTATTCTTATAGAAATCATAAGTTTAGTGTTTACTGGAGACTTTTCATTGAGCGATCGATTTTTTAAAAAGTGTTAGGGAAACGACACTCGAGTGGCATTCTGTTTCATATTCTAGTGAGAAAAAAAGTCTGCGAGACCCTGAACATCATTTAACCGAGTGCATCGTTTGCCATTTAACGCGAATCAAGGACCAAACTTTGTTTTTCCCAAAAATCGATGACAAGACGCTTTGAAAGTTTTGCGTGTTTTTTGTGCTTTCGTCGAGAAATGTTGCTTTCTCGCTTTTGAAAACAATCGCTGCTTTCTTATTTGCGAACAAGCAAAATAACGTGAATTTATTAATGGGAACGGGCACTTCGCACACTTCACTGAGCACGATAAATATTTTTTACAATTATTTTTAACTGCAGTAACATTCAAACAAATATTGCGTTAAAATTACTTTTGGCTAAATTTCAGTGAGAAAAGTGATCGTCGAATTGTAGTGAAACGTGGATTCGAAAGAATCGTTTTTAAAATTTAGAATAAGGGAGCAGAAAAAGCGCTGAAAATATGCTCAGAGAACAATAGGAACTATGCAAGAATGGGCATAATTTGTTGAAGCGAACGAGGATCGCGAATGAAAAGCGAAAAAAAGCATTTTAGCCGCCTTATGATTATTTCCTTCTGATTGTAACCTAATTATGAATCGAACAAGACGCGAATAGTTGACTGATATCGAAAATATAGGACAGTATGGAGAAAGTGAGCAAAAGAAGGTCTGACTTACATCGCTCCTTCGGGAACAGTCAAATCGATGCCTGACAAGATTGTTTTCGTCTTCTTGCCTCTTCCATACGAAAGTCGCACTCGTCTTATTTCAACCGCAAGTCTTTGTTGCGACAAAGCCTTATCCGCTCTCTGATCTGAAGCCGTTCTATAAGAGCACAATGTGACAGAACTGTTCTCATTGATATCGCTGATCGGTTTGTCGAACGGCATTTTGAATTTACAAGCGATTAGAACTCTGAAACAATGGAGAAAACAGGCAAAAAAGAAAGCGATTATCTCATAGTCCGCAGGAAACAAACAACTCGCGTCAGATTCTTTTCTGCAATCCCCGAATTCGTTTCGATCACACAATTGCCACTTTCACTGAACTCAAGAACTCGATGCGTTTAGTGTCTTGTCTTAAACTGGTTTCGCTTTAATAACACAACTTTTCCTTAACTTTCTCTCCTCCTGTTTTCTACTCTTTTCTGCTCGTTTCACGCCTTCAACGATTGCTCGCTTTCACCGAGCACTTTCTTTGTATCGAAATATTTTTTCTACTCCGCATTTCACTTTCGATTTCTAGCTTCAATTCACATTCAAATGAATATCAAAGCGAACACATCACATTTGCATCTGTCACTGCTGAGCAAATACCAAATACCAAACACAATAGTTTGCTGTTTGGCTTTAATTGCAAACGATACCTTGACGAGCACGTTGTTCGACATTCAACAAACGAAATTGAAATAAGAAGCTTTAGATTCTCTGGTGGAAATTGGGTTAAATAGTAGAAACATTTGTACTAATTAGCAGCTGGACGTTCTATTGGTATTCTAGATTTTTACCTACTTTAGTTGTTTTTCACTAAATTGTTAGCTTACGGCTATCAGTCGCTTTTGCTCCAGTTCAATTTTTTCCCATCGCGCAATTGCTAGTTACTATTTCTCAAGCTCAAATGTAAATAATTTCTTAACTCTTGCTATCTTTTCATATTCAATAGAAATGATTTCAACTTGCTTTTCATTTTTCATGTTGTGATTTAAAAACAACGAGTAATTTACTGTTTTTGTTCTTGTAAAATGAGTGGTCTTTTAAGCAATTCAAGATCAAGATCAAACTAGAAAATATAAAAGCTTTAGTTTCTTA
>NCKU01000448.1:16639-41754 GCA_003675995.1 Dinothrombium tinctorium | reverse complement strand
CAAACACTTTTCAGATATTTAAAAGAGAAAGAAAAGCTTTCAAATACAAAATTATAAAAATATTTGTACTTTGGCTGAGAATGATTATAAAAAAAAGACTTAAACTTTGCCTTTTAATTGATACAAATCACGATTATCTCTTAATTCATAATTGCAATCTTTAGCATTCACTTTTTCAATTATACCACATTTAACGAATTTTCGTAAAAGTTTGATTGTCTTTTGCCTGAAAGAAGAAAATTGCTTTTAAAAAAGTGGAGAATTGGGGACAGCATGCCTGCAAACATTTTTTCCGTACACTTGATGCTGTTTGAGATAATCGTACATCCAGTCGATCGCTTTACATGCGAGAAAGCAATGTCTGTAAGTTTTAAATCGACGTCGATAAGTTTTCAACGGTATGCCCGAGCAGAAGCTGCATACGATTTCATTCCACTTTAAGAAAGAAAAAAGACAAAAGTAGATTAGTGAGAAATATGCGAAGCAAAAAGCAAAAAACGAACCAATTTTGTGGCGTAAAACGGTTGATCGAACAATGACTTGCGACGAATGCGACTCGAAGAGCATTCATTCGAAACGCTCATTATTCTTAAGGTCACTTCTTGCGAAAAGTTTAACTTTCATCAAATTTACTTTTTTCGTTCGTTTTTCGTTCAAAATTTTGAAAACTTTTCGGTTTTTGAAAAAGAGCCAATCACAGAACGGTGCCGCACACCTCCTCCACTCGTGCTGCGATCTTTCGCGCGTCTTACAAACGAAACACACACACACAACGAATGAAAGTAATGAAAGTTAATTAATCGAAGTGTTGTTTTCGTTTTTTAAATTCGTTTTTTACCCAAAAAGCGAACGCAAAAAAGAAAGCCGCGAATTCATTCGCTTTCTCTACGAACGAATCGTTTGCTTTTCGTTACTTTTCCACTTTGATTGCATTCTGTTTTTCGTTTATTTATTGCTTTCGTTTGCGAACGAATACTTGAACACAACGCGATTTTTTTTAATTGTCCATTTTATTCGCTTTCACTTGTTTTTCTCTCTCATTTCTCAACAAAACGGACGCTGATCAATCAAATGGAAGGACCGCTGTGCAAATGGACGAATGTGATGAAAGGATGGCAGTATCGATACTTTGTGCTCGATTACAATCAAGCGTTGCTTTCATATTACACGGTTAGTGAATGCATTCATTTTAAATGCGTTTTCAAATGGCATTTCGCCTCGCTTTATTTCAAAATTGAATCCGCCATTTCATGTTCTCTCTTCTTTTTTTTACAGTCGAAAGAAAAAATGATAAAAGGCGATCGAAGGGGCTGTGTTCGTTTGAAGGTAATGCTGTTCACTACTCGTGCTCTTTCGAGAGAAACATACGACTAGACGACGAATACAAGCGTGTAGTAAAGTATTACAGCTTTCGTTCATTTTGAAAAACAACATTGAAAATCCAAAAATATCTCAAAGCTAACGATTAGTTTTTTCTCAAATGCGGTCTTATTTAGTTCTTCGCTCATTACGAGGGCGTAAAACATAAACAGTTTTATTCAAAGTTTATGTAATGTCAACTTTATATTTGAAAAAATTAGTGATGTGAAAGCGAAATAGATTTTTCAAAAGCAGTTCATTGAACATTTGAGTTTTTTACGAAAACGAATTCGTTGTTAAGTGCATTGAGAATCACTTGCGTAATTCGTGTCTCTTTCTCTTTCATACATTCAAACACACACACACACACACACACTTCACTTAACTATTTTGCGATTTCATTTAAACATTTATACGATTCTTGTTTGTCATTTAAACAACGTGAACGCTTTCGCTCCGATTGTTAAAACTGAGAAAATTGATATCATTGTCGTCGTCATCGTTGTTTAATGCACAGCGTCCGTCCATAAATATTTCGCTTCCGAAGTAATTTTTAAAAATCATAACAATATTTTTTATGATTTAATTACTCACTTTATCTTTATTTTCAGGGTGCAGTGATTGGCATTGACGATGAAGATGATAGTACATTTACAATAACAGTCGATGGTAAAATGTTTCACTTTCAAGGTACGGATTTAAAACAAAGTAACTGTTACAGTTTAATTTATTATCATTTTCTTTCGTTTTGCTTCAACACTAAAATCATTCATTCATCCTTGTTTTGCCGTATTGATTTATTTTTAGGCTATAAGAAAGGAAAATGCATTCAATTGAATGTTGTGAGCGTAACTTTTTATCGAATCAATTGAATGAATTTATTCCGAAAGGGCCTATCTAATAATGTGTGCATTGTTGGATAGGCCCTTTCGGAATAAATTCATTCAATTGTTACTTCATTTTTAATCGATAATTTTTTCTATTATTTCCAAAGATAAAATGAATAATGAATTAAAAAAAAGCTTTACAATTTAAAATTTTTCTAACTCGTAGCTCACGATGCTGAAGATCGAAGCAAGTGGGTATCCGCTCTCGAAGACACCATACTGAGACATACTCATCGAAGACGACCTAAAAAAAGTGATAGTAGTCAAATTCCGACGTTAAACGATTTTGAACGAAAATTAACTGAAACTGACGCTTATCTACAATTGTTAATTAATCAAATCGCTGACTTGAATTTAAAAATTGAAAACGCTACAACAGAGAACGATAAAGAGAAATTAGTTGATATCAAAGCGAAAACGCTAACCCTGTTAGATGGTGTTAAACATACAATTGTTCTTCTCCAGATTGCAAAGGTATTGTTTTTTTAAACCACCTTCATTTGTGACACATGACATGCTTTTATCAGAATACTGTGCATCCTGTCAATGGTTTGATAGACGACAATAAAAATGAGGCGGTAAGCCAACAAACCACGCCGAAAAATTTGCCGTCTGTTTCACAATCGACAAAAGATCGTAGAAACAGCAGCGCTTCGAGAGTTGTCACTTTAGAGGCTTCCAAAAAAGAAGAAAGTCTCAAACTGGAGAGCGATTTGCTCAACTTGAATGGCGTCCCGGAAACGTCCTATTCGAGTAGTGACGACGAAGAATTTTTTTACGATGCCTCCGAAGAGACTCCGGGTAGCACAAATATCGATATAGCAACCAAAAGCATCGATGAAAGTAGTGGCGATAGTGACAAACCTGCAATAATGAACAGGTCGAAAATCGATTACGATTCTCTATATGATGATGACGATGAAGAAGATTTAGGAAGTATTGAGGGACATGGAAGCGTTATTTCTCACTTAATATCACAAGTGAAAATCGGAATGGATTTAACCAAAGTTGTGTTGCCAACGTTTATTTTAGAGCGACGCTCATTGCTTGAAATGTACGCAGACTTTTTTGCACATCCTGATCTTTTCATTAGGTGAGCAAAGCGCCTCGAGTTTTTTAATTTAATTTAATTTAAATTAGCATCGCTGATTATGAGACTCCTGAAGAAAGGTTTATTCAAGTTGTGCGGTGGTATCTTTCAGCCTTTCACGCTGGAAGAAAAAGCAGCGTCGCTAAGAAACCGTACAACCCCGTTTTGGGTGAAATTTTTAGATGTTATTGGGATATTCCAAACACTTCACAACAAAACGTTAGTCTTTTTCTTTTGCTGATTTCTATGTAAAAACTTTTCCTTTGATTTTATTTAGTCACGAACAATAGCTGATGGTCCCGTCCCGTGGGCTAAAAGTGATAATTTAGCATTTATTGCTGAGCAAGTATCACATCACCCGCCAATATCCGCCTTTTATGCGGAACACTTCGAAAAGAAAATCATGTGCTCCGCCCATATTTACACAAAGTCTAAGTTTTTAGGATTGTCGATTGGAGTGCACAATATTGGACAAGGTTCTATTTATTTACTAGATAGAGGTGAAGAATATACATGCACATTTCCGAGCGCCTATGGACGATCTATTTTAACTGTTCCTTGGGTCGAACTCGGAGGAGCAGTAGCCATCAATTGCCCTCAAACAGGATATTCAGCAAACATCGAATTTTTGACTAAAGTAATTTTTTATTTTTGTAAACATTTTAATATTAATCGTGAAAATTTTAGCCGTTTTACGGCGGTAAAAAACATCGAATTTGTGGTGAAATACTAAATTCAAGTAAAAAGCCAATAATGTCCATAAATGGTGAATGGAATGGTGTTATGTATGCGAAGAAAAGTAATGGTAAAACGGAAGTATTTGTCGATACCAAATCAATGAAAATTATCAAGAAAAATGTTAAGTCAATTAATGAACAAGAACCATTTGAATCTCGACGATTGTGGAAAGATGTAACCGTTGCTTTGAAGCTTCAAGATGTGATTGCAGCCACAAATGCAAAATCTGCGGTTGAGCAAAAGCAAAGAGATTTAGTTAAAGAAAGACAAGAAAGTGGAGTTAAATGGGAAAACAGAGTAAGTGAATTTTCAAAGTTAAGATTCTTTTAATAGTAATATCCTTGAAAATTAGGTCTTCCATCAGCTAGGCGAGCATTGGAATTATAATACACCATTAACTCGTCGATTGTCAACAAGATTGCAATAAATGTGCTCTTATTTCAAGGGAAAACAACGTTAGCGTCGCATTTGCATCAATAAAATTTACGTTTGTAATATAAAACTAGTCGTGTATAAAAAATAAACGCATATATAATAATTATTTTTATTACGAAATAGTGGCGACCAAAATTTGGCAAACTTTTTAATGTAAAGTGAAATTTTTTACCTCATTTCATTTCTGCAAAGCTTTCTTTTCAATATTCTTTTGATATGCAACGTCTTAAGCAGCAACTTATTTTCACTTAATCACGCTTTCGATCATAATAGCAAGGAAAATTAGTTCTTTGTTATTTGTTATCTTTACCTTCTTATCTCAAAATTAAAACAGAACTTGATCATGAACAATTTTAGATAAGTGTTAGAATTGAAAATATGATTATTTCATTAAAAAGGTCAAACGAATCAACAAAGCAAAGAATCAATGTTACAAACAATTTAATGTTTAGCTTTAATCTAATTTTTTGTTTTACGTCACATATCATACACGTTAGTTTTATTTAAATTAATGGTTACATTCCAATTGTTTTTAGTTTGATGTTTTTTTTTTTTTTTGATAGACATTTTCACTAGTTGTGAAAACTTTGTTTTTGCCTGAAATCACCGCAATTTTCAACTTTGAAATCGATTTTATCTACTCTTGTTTAATTTAAAATGTTCTCCTACCTTTAGAATGTATGTTTTCTTTCATTTCCTTTAAATTGTGGTGATAGGCGAGTTAATCAAGTTGACTAATATATTAAATAATTTTACTTTTTAATGTTCTATAATCTATTATAAATCATTTGAAGTTTATTGAGAATCTTGATATTCTAGTGAAAAAAATTAGAGCTTTTCTTATCAAAATAAGCACAGAGCCTGCGGATGAATTTTTTAGTGGCCGTATCTTAAAAATTTTCTAGTTAAGCCATTTTAATTCGATTGTAAATTACGTTTATTTTATTGATTATATTATATCTTATTAAAAATATTGTTGAAATGATTGTAAATATTTGCTACGAGCACTTGCGTGTAATTCAATGGTTTGCTTAAAATCTATGGATTTGTCAATCTCAAAGAGTATTCTGTATACAAAAATGCTACGTCTGGTTGGTTGTTAAATGATCAGCTTGTATAACTATAATTTTTTGCATTTTGCTCTAATCAATCACTGTTACTATTCTATAATGGTATGAGTCGGAGAATCGATTTGGCGAATTCATTGATTATTCATTGTTCGGCTTCTCATTCTTCGTGCTGCTCATTATCATGTTCTGCTAACTAAGCTTTTTGTATGCTATCTTAATTTCTACTTCCATTTCTACTCGATTTCAAAAACGAAAAGCATGGATAGAGGCTTTAAAATAACCTCTTAACTATTTATTATTCACGTAATTCGATTTAAGTTTCATTATGAAGATAGTTGTTTTCTAATTTGCGATTTAAAAATTATTTGAAGTTTTATTTATCAAGAATTCATATCTTGATGAAGTTTTAAAATATAATTTTAAAAAGTCGCACGATATAATTTATAGCCGGATGTGTAAAGTTTAGGCTTATATAAGTTGCTCTTTTCTAAGCATGAAAATCTGTTTTTATTAGCGTTAGTTAAAAGTCTTAAAATTCTATGAGGAAAATGAAATAGCTTCCACTAGATCAATCGAATTTTAATCAATTGAATTGAATATTTGCAATACAATGCCGGAAAAATTGCTTATCTTATCCGTCTATTTAATATTTAATTAAACCAGTTTTGAATGGAAAAGGATAAGTAATTTTTTGGCCAGCATTGTATATGAATTCTAAATGAATTTACTTTTCATAAAAAGCTCGCAAACGGTCAATGGACTTTTTAAAAATGTTTCGCCTTAAACATTATTTAATGAATTAACAACTCTTTTACAGCGATGTCTCTGTAAAGTTTCATGAGACGCTCAAGTTTTACAAAAAAACTTTTAAATTTAGGAGTTCACTCTAGATTTGTCATTTGATATTCATATCGGATGCATTTTTCAGCTTTTTATTGCCTATATTTTTTGTATTTCATTTAATTCAATTGTTATTTATATCTAATGCACTTCAAACTTCATAATTTATATTTTTACATTTAAATAAAGAGTTCACTCGATTCGAATTAATTTCTTAATAATTTCATTTGCGGACTAAAGTCAAATCATTGAAAGCGAAATACTCAAATGTTACTTTTTGCATTCACTATGTATTCTATTATTCCATAATTATTGCACTAAATTGCAGAAATAGTTGCAATATCATTTGTTATGCTGGATGCGTCGACATTAAAATGGCTAAATTTTAATTGAAAAGCCTCTCGAGCTCTCTTTTTCCAACTCTTGACTTTTTTATTGATGAGTAAAATTTTCTTTATGCATTTTTTGTTCAAATTCAAACTCTTTTAATCGATAGTTTGATTTTAACTTACATTTCCCACTTTGCGATAAATATTGCGCAAAAATCTTATTTGATATGTACAAAATTCCACAAAAGAAACTCTCGAATGACAATATATTTTACAAATTCGACAGTGAAATGAACCCTTAGAAGATTAACGATCAATATGATATTTTAAAATTAAAGTGTTCACATACACTCGTGGCCAGAATAATATGTATCTTATCCGTTCATGATAAAGATAGCATTAATTTTATTTTCACAAAAACAGATTAAAGCAAAGGGAAAATTGAATAAATTTGAATCATTGTAAAATGCCGTTAACACCGAAAGAAGAGCGTTTTAAATTTGTTTTATTTTATTTTATTAGAATGCAATTAGAAGAGATCGCTCGCGAATTTGGTAGATATTTGAGGACCGTTAAGAAATGGGTAGATAGATATGTTGACATATTTGCATTCCCTTTTCAAAAGTTATTCATTTGAAAATTTTCTCAATAAATTCTTGTCATATCTGAGTTCAAAGCTTGATAAGATACATATTATTCTGGCCACGAGTGTACTTCAAAAGTGTCACTTCTCTTTCGCAAGCGTTTGAATACAGACTATGATACTCTTTAAATCGCCTCTTTGTCATTGGTAAACACAATGATCGATTGTCGAAAATTTGTGTTTAAATCAGCCAGATTTAGCGATAACACAGAAATTTCTCACTGCCAATCAACTTTTGTGAACATTTTCTGAATTAAAGATATGAAACGCGAAACAATTTTTGCATTTAAGCAGAATGCATTTATTCGTTAAGTTTTCATTGATTTGCTTATTGCTACTCTCCAACAATCGAGTGATTAAAATTGTGAATGTGGCGAAAAAAAGCGACGGCTTTCACTTATTCGAAAATGTAAAGCCTTCAAATCGAAGCGGTCGATGTAAGTTTGCAAAAATGATTGTTTTAATTATTATTTGAAATTAATTTTAGTGTAATGCATTAGTTTATTTTCCACTTTTCGAATTGATCCAATTTAAGAATGAAGAATGTGTGACCAGCGATAATTTAACCGGAACTTGTTACACTTTAACCGAATGCGCTTTGTATGGCGGTGTACCGAGAGGAATTTGTGCTGCCGGATTCTGCGTTTGTTGCTTTTGTAAGTCATATTATATTTGAAAAGCATAAACGCTTTCAAATTAGAAATTTTTCATGTTTTGAAACTGAATATGCAATGAGGAAAGTTTGTTACCTTAGGGAATGTTACTTGCGGTGGCACCGCGGTCCGCAATCGGACTTATTTTATCAATCCGCACTATCCGTTGCCAATCATGCAAGAGATTCGTTGTGCCGTGACGATTCTCAAACCGTTATCAATGGCGAAGAGCATCTACGAGCTTCGTATTAATTTTCGCATATTTCAAATGTCACAGCCAACGTTTGGCCACTGTAGTATCGACGCATTCAGTGTAGTCGACTACATAGAACGAATTCCAGTTATTTGCGGCAATAATGACGGACTACACAGTAAGTTTAAAAGAAACGAATATAGTAATGAAGAATAATGTAACGTTCAGTGTATATTGACTACGCGAGAACAAGAGAAATCGAAATTGTTGTCAGCTTGAAAGGAAGCGCATCATCTCGTAAATGGGCTATGGAATTGCTTTACATTGAGAAAACTAATCCTTCTTTAGGTTTGTCATAAGCTAAGCTTTTGTTGTCATCGGTTATTGTTGCGTTTATATTTGTCATCTTGTGTTGTTTTCAAAAAAGATAATTTTTAACGAACGAAAAATCCGTTGACACATGCATATAGCACCGTCTGGTTGCTTGTTATATTACACTTCACGTTCTGGTGTCATCAAAACCTACAATTACGGCTGTGTATCGCCATTGGGCTGCCTAATGGCTAATCTAGAATATTCAATTTGTATTCGCGTTGAGTCGGAAGTGTGCACAATTGTTTATGAGCCGGTCATATTCAATATGGGACCAAGCGGAGTATTAGCATCAGCACGCGGAGAATGTAATTCGCCTATCTTTCTCTTTGTTCTCTCTCCTTTGCTCCCTTTTGTCTCTTTTTTCTCGCTCATTCACTCGCTCTATATCCTCATCTGCCTCTCTTTTGCCGCCTTTCCAACATTTACACAATGTTTAATACTTTTGCGCTGATTACGTTTTCTATTCACGCTTATAGATTGTCAAACAAATTACGTCGGTATCGCTGCTGGCTTCACGCCTGGTAAAAACTCAATTACAAATGTTGCTTCGTTTCGAAGCTCGACAACATTCGATCGCTTTTGCGGTAACTTTCTCAATACCGAAATGAATGTATCATTCAACTCGCCGATCGCAAGTAAGAATCGATAGCCTATCTCATGAAATTTTCTTTAACCCCAAAAAACTTTTTTGCTTATCATTTTTCTGTGTTCTTCTCTACTTTTTCGCGTGTTCGAACCCAGCAAAAACATAGTGCGCGGAATAATCTTTTCTTAATTCGCTTTTATGCCATTTTTCTCTTGTTCTTTTTTTCTCGAAAGGTACCCAAAAACCATTTGTTGTTCGTGTTAGAACTGGAAATATACTCTTACCTTATAGAGGAATGATGTTAGAGTATACGCAGCAAATCTGTTTATAAATAATGCGAAGGCCAGCTTTTAAATTTTCGATGACGAGTAAAAGTATTTTCCATTTTTAAAAATGAATTTATTACTTTGAAATATGAATACTATTTCAAATTAAATATTAAATAAATATTCTCTACATAAAATCCAAATTTCTACATAAAAAAATTTATTTGAATAACATTCAAAATCATTTGCTTATTCTGTGTCGCTTGCATTAGTTTTATCATCACGATGCTTCCGTTTATATTTTTGTTTTGCTCTCCGACAATGTTTCACACGTTCATACTTTGAATGGTTTCTTACCATTTATCGCTATTGATAAAGTAAATTAGGTGAATCCGGAATAAAAGTGAAGCAATTTCGCGAAATTTGATCTGATAAGCGAATGATGATGGTTCATGTCCATCCACTTGCTTTTTCCAAATAGATTTACAATTTTTTTTCTCGTTTTCACAAAATTTTCTCAAATTAAAGTTTTTAAAACATTTTTTAATTTTTTTTTCTTAAAATTTGTTTCCATATTTTTTAAAACAGGCAATAAACCTAATATTGCTTTTAACTTTTACATTATTATTTCTTTTCTTTGTTTCATTAAATTAATTAACAATTAATTGTAATTACCTGCAAACAAAAGTTTGTGTTTCTTTCTTTTAAGCTACAATTAGAAGCTGCATTTCTTTTTTTGTAATTTCGGCATTTTGATTGGATTATTGTTAAAGCTGTAAAAGCAGAAAAACCAGACAAAAACAGATTTGTTTATCGTTAACTTGCCTATTGTTTTGTATTTTTTATAATAGTAGAACTTTTTATTTGAGCGGGAAAACAAAAGATGAAAAAATTAGCATATTTCACATAAGCAACTTTGTGTTTCCGCATTTCTTATTCTCCTTCTCTGTCTCAAAATGTGATTTCGACAATTGCTCGAAAACTATATTTGTGGCGATAAGAAAGAAGAGTAAGGGAAACTTAAAAAGTGTTTTTTGCTGCTTTGGAAAAGTTTTAATCAATAATAATAGATAATAGTAATCCTTTCGCAATAGTCTCAACAGATGAAACTTATTTTGTTCATTCTCCTCTCTTATCGTTTCATTCGTAAAGCATATTTTAAAAAATTATATTTATGTTATGTTATATAATGTGTACTGTAAAATTGCATTCACTTTTGTTTTATTCTCACTTTTTTAACAATATTGTAAAACGAACAAATTGCGTAAATTTCTTTTCTTCGCGCGTTTCTTTGGTTTTTTTACTGATTGCTAAGCGCATCGCGTTTACAAAGAGCATCGCTTCTCGCTTTCTTTGATTGCTCGTTAATATTAATAAATCTTCGTATTATTTGTATTTATATATGTGATTGATTCTACTAAAACTTTAATGGCATTTAAATAAAAAAAATCGAAAGAAAATAGAGAAAAGGAAGGAGAAGAAGAAAGACAACGATTATTAATAACAGATTAATTATTAATGAGCGAAATTTTTATATCGTTGCTTTCGGTCGCTACGCGTAAATGTTTGCCAATTCATGTATAACCGAATTCGATCTGATCTGTCATTTTTCAACACTATCATCATAATAATTCAGCATTTGAAAGAGCAACTTTTTTTCTTTGTAAGCTTTGCTTCTTCTGTTTCTTCATTCATAATTCTTTCTCTCTTTTATCCTTCATCATCATCATTATCTTCTCCTTCTCCTTATTTTCAATTTTTATTTCGATTGAAAAATGAAGTTTTCTAAAAAATTTTCGCTTGTGAACAGCAAATTGAAAAGTTGAGCAATTAGTCGCTATTGATTTTCATTTGCTTCAATTTTTCGACGAAACAGAAAGCGAAGAAACAAAAAACGATTTATATTTTCTTTATTGATGAATGAAAGAGATGCGAGTCGAACGAAGAAAGCAAAAATCATTCATTGATCCTCTTCTTCCGCCTCCTCTGCTTTCGTTGTTTCATTTGTTTCGTTACTGAAGATTGGAACCAAAACTTTTAACGATTGCTTTTCTTTAATTCCTTCTTTAAATGCATATTTAAGTTGTTCTTTGGGGAAATTTTTCAAAATTTTCTCTCGCTCTAATAGATCATTTTCTTAAAATTATTTACTAAATTGTTTCTTCTCTAAAATTTCATTTTCGTTAAAAAGTTGAAGAAAACCCGCATTTTAGCAGTCTTTTTATGTTGTAAAATTGGTTGCAGTTCAGTCCATTTTTAAACTTTTTTCTAGTTGATACAATCTTGTCTTCAAACCACAAGCCTCGGCAAAGAAGATGGGTGTGTTCTTTGTAGTTGTTGCTGTTGGTGGTATTGTTGTTGTAAGCACAATCATATCATCTTTAAACACACGAAACTTGAGAGAAATTTTTTCTTCTCGCATTGATAGATGAATAGTGAGAGCAAAGGCAAACTCCGCGAATTCTAGCCGAAGCTTGTGGTGCCTGCGGCCCGAACTCCACTTTTTTCATTGTCATTTTTTGTTATCTCACTTTTTTCGTATTAACAACATTAGAAACTTGGTGTTCAATTTGATTACAACATCGCAGTTTCGCAGGTATTCAATATATATTATATATAATTTATATTGAGAAGATAGAGGAAATTAAAAGGCTGGCAGTTAATGGTAACGACTGTATGGTGTGTTTGTGTATGTGAAATGGCGTGTAATTTGCTAATTACAGTTAATGAAGTAAAAAATATATTTTTTCGCCGAACGCAGAAAATTCACAAAATAATAGTTTTTTTATTATTTTTCTTCAACTGCTATTTGAATGGACCTTGTCTCGATCAAATTTCGCTAAACATTTCATTTTTTTTTCGTCTTATTCTTCTTCGCGTTCGTTTGCACTCCACTTACGTTTTATCACTTGGTCATTTCGTTCACTTTTTTCGTCTCCCTTTGAAAGCAAAAACTAAAAGCAAACAAACAAATAAACTTAAAAAGCAAACTTTTTGTCGTCGTCGAAGAAGTTATTTGTTGAGTGAGTGAGAGAGAAAGAAAAAGATTTTAAATGTAGCGATGAATTACTTTTAGTGTGAATCGGATCAGCGTGTAAATGAAGTGCCAGTGTTGTTGAAAAGGCTACGCGTGGTTGTTGTTGCTGTTCTTATTATTGTTACTGTTTTTATTGTTGATTCTCGTTGCCGCTGATGCTGATGTCGATGCTTACTGTTTGATTATAATTTGATCAACGAAGAAAAATATCGTTTGAACGCACTGATTTCAAATCGTTAAAATTTTTTGCTTTCGTTTCGCCGTTTTGCTTGTTTGAATTATTTTTCCATTCTCATTATTTTGTTCAAACGTTTATCGCTTCGTTTACTTGTCGAAAGCAAAATATTTCTGCTTATTTTTGCTTTCAATGTTCATCTATTAAACGAATATTTTATTGATGATTACACGAATTGCGATTTGATCATAGATTGAGCAGTTTTACTGATGCTCGCCGTCCAGTGCTTCCAAATATTTGGCATCAATCACATAAGAAACGATTTTATGTCTTTTCGTGTGCATAGAGAGAAACGGAAGCGAGGAGAGAAATGAGAGAGAGTAAGATTAGTTGCCGTATATTCGCTGAAATAAAAGTGATATGTGTTTACCGAACTGGCAGTAGCAATAATATGATCACCGGGAAGACCATTTTCACGTAGGGCCATGGAGAGAAGCCAAAGAAACACATTACTCCTAATTGAATCATTTGACAAAGCGTGAATAAATGAATCATACGTTGCGGACACCTTCGAATGTAATGATTTGGCGGATAGGCAGCCTGTGAACGCAAAAGTCAATCACAAGGTGAGCGTTAAGATTTAGCTTAAGGAGTGAGTGAAGTGAGAATGACATAAATATATCAATTAATGAAAATCTGGCGAACCTGTTCCATGAACAGCAGCGTAATCCGCTCAAACATTTGATTACCGTTCAACGCAGTTATTGCCATGTACAGAAACAAACCGTCGAGCACAGCGGTCGGAATATAGGCAAGTGGATAGGGCAATAGAAATACCGACAAACCAATCAATATGTGCGATATTATCCCTGTGATGCGTGTTTCCCGAACTCGGACAATGCTGTTTTAGAAATAATGAAAACATTTTGAGCAATAGCCCTCGATCTTCGTGTTTAGCAGAATTACACGAAAGCAATTCTAGAGCAATATGAGGAATGGGGTTATTTCAATCATTTTCAATATTCACTTCCCCTAAGTCATTTTTCAATTCTAGCGCTTTTGCTTGAGTCAAAAATAATTTCGACTATAGATCAAAGTGTAAATGACTATAATTTCAGAATGATGTACTGAAAAATAGATGCGGAAGTGATGAGAAAATAAACGTGTGAAAATAACAGAAACATGGGAACGTGAATGGCTCGAAAATATTTGCAGAAACGAAAATTTGAGTTTAAGAAAGTGAGAAAGATGCTGCGCTTACATTTCATAAACATGTCCTTGATCCACTCTCTCTTCGACATCAGCTAAGCTTCTGACGTGAAGCGGAGAATGCGGTAACACACCATGCATCCACGGAAAGCCGTATAATGATAGAAATCCGTTTAGTATTCCGACGACGAACAAGTCTAAATGATAAGCGCACCCTTTTTTCAATCTAAATGAAATGAGAGATTATAGAAAATGCGCTCGTTTTTGATACGTCATTCAAATAAAGGTCGTACTTATTGCATGGATTGTTGACCATCGCTGCCGCGATGTTTTGGTCCATAAAAAATAGAAGCGAAAGTGCGAAGCCAAGACCCATCGCGGCGAAGGCAGCAGACATTGGAAGCTCTTCAATCGGAGCTCTTCCAATCTCAAATGTATTGCTGTATTGAAAGTGTTCCACTGTCGCAAAAGAATGGAGAAAATTATTATTGTTCATTGACTAAATTCATCGCTTTGCATTCGATAAGCAGCTTAATTCTTTGCGATGTGCAATTCTTTCAAAGCGATCGATTTTGATATTTTATCGCTCTCATTATTTTGCTTAAGTCTTTTTCAGCCTCTTGATTTCAAAATCAATGTTCGTTTCGAATAATCGTCTTACCTGGAATGTCTTGAAATATATACGATCCAATGAAACTAAGAAAAATAACAGCCATTGGAAGCGCGTAGTCAGCCAGTAATTCTCGCTTGCTCGCTTGCAAATAAGGTCTAGTGAAAAAAAGAGAGAAGTGAGTAAACGAGTTGAATTATGCAAAAAGAAACATTTGAAAATATTAATATTTATGAAGTAAAAATGTAAAATAGAGTGACAAGTTCGCTCAGTTTTTCACGTCATTTAAAATTGCTTTCGAAACTGGGTCGAGAGAAAGAGAGTTAAAAAGTGAGTGAGAGAGCGAAGTTGTTTTTGACGTAATTCTTTTGTAAGTTGCTTTTATAAAACTGAAGCAATCGAAAACGCGCAAAAATGAAAGCGCTTTTGAAGGCGGAAAGTGCGAAACAAAGTGTTGTCTGATAAGCGATCATTTTTATGCGATAAAACAGATTTTCAATTCAGTTGAAAAGATTTCAATATTGAATTCAATTTTCGAAAATTTCTAAACTCGACACAAGCTTGATTGTAAATTTGATTTTGTTCTTCAAAGATTGTTTCAGTAAAATATTTGTAGAGTGAAAGTTTCTGTTTAATTAAATATAAGAAACATAATTTTAAGATGCTCATTTCGAAAAAAAATATCGACATAAACGTGCAATCTTTTTTCAGGACGGCTAGCATATATGATAATATATCTTATCATCGCTGATTATATTTGTATATAACACACAATTTCCTCCTTATCATATTAACTTATATAATCATAGATTTGACTATTTATAGAGCACTTGACGCAGTGGCAAAATTAAAATGAAATCAATTATTTCTATTGTCTAACCTCCTATCAATTTTTCTCATGTCTTAGTCTCTTCATATCTTCGCATCTATTGTTTAGATATTTTATAGTTAATGAAAAATAAAAAGTAAATCTTTTCTACTCAAAATTCATATTCACTTTTTTACACTTCTCTCTTTACTTCGTTAAATTTTTAACTCGATTTTTTGTATTGAATTGATTAACTTTCCTTTTTTCTCACGATTGAAAGCAAGAATGAAAAGAAAGTAAATCAAATAAAGATGCTCCGTCTTTTCTTAATTGCAATATTCTATATACGATTTCAATTTCGCTGTTCAGTGGTCAAAAAGGAAGAGATATTAATAAGAAGACTCCATTGTTCGCGCACTTATTTGAGCAATAACTAAATACAGGACAATATTTTAACAATTTTTCTCAGATGCAGAATGCAATCGATTTTTGCTTGAAACGCAATACAGAATAATGCTGCACAATAATGTGTATCTATGCAAACATTAAACTGATTACACGATAAATTAAACGATTTTCTGCGAACGTCGGTGATTTTTGAAAACTCTCGAAAAAGAATAAAAAAAGCAAAATAAGCTAAGCATCGATATCAGATTATACCCAACGAGCGGAATAAATTGAATGATGTGCGAAGATAACTCGAAAAAATACGTGTATGCAAATTTGAGAACAAAAAAGCGATTATATTCAGTATCTTGAGCATAAAATTGTATGTGTCTAAAGAAGAACGCATCGCTTGTCAACTTAATATTCTTAAACTTAGTGAAAGATGGTGATAGAGAGATGGGGAAAGAATATTCTTTGTCTGCATTTCACTATATTCAAACCTGTTATTTCTATTTCAATGGATTTTTCCATACCGTCAAAAAACGAAGTGACGAAATATTTATGATATTCAAATATATTATGCAGAAGTGCTTTTTACTCTCTCTTACTCTTATTCTAACGCTGTTTTGTACAAATTTTCAGACGCTTGTTATTCACCGGCAAATAAAGCAAAACATTATTCCTCTTATCGAAACTTTCAAAAGCATTAAAAATTTTTTCAAAAACTTTTTTTTGAGAGCAAAACTTGAGCAAATTTGCGAATGTAAGAAGTTAAAGATGAGATACTCACGTTTTGTTAAAATTATACAAAGAGACCGCTACCCAAACGGTTCCTAACATTAAAAGTAAGAAAAGTAAACTCGCGTCTCGACGACACATCAGCTTTGAAATGGTTTCTTCCGTAACTTTTGAAGATAATATTACGATTCCATCTTGCGTTACATTGTACGAGCAATCGTTTGATGTTAAGTTTAAATTTAAGCTTGAATTGGACGAAAATACACATGAACTTAAATGACTGCCGGTTTGATTAACTGTGCATATTTCGGAGTAGTAATTTAGTTTGAAATCTGTTCAGTTGAATGAATAATTAAATTGAAAAACAAAATTTTAATAATTCATTGAATAAATTTTTTCTCTTACTTTTATAAACATCACGAAATGCGTCAACAGCGAAGGCAATACTGATAAATAGAGCAAATATTTCTTCTGTTGACCTGTAAATTATTAAAGTGAAATTAAATTTTCTCAAAATTCATGTATTTTGCTAAAACTTTTAATTCGCCGCTTATAAATTAAATTTGCATTTGAATTTAAAACTATGAAAATTGAGCAATAATCTTCACACGCATCAACATGATTTTATTTAAATTGTTTCCTAAAATTTTTTTAACTGAAATATTTTTGAAAAGCTAAAATTAGCTTAAATAAATTCATACACTTTTCTCATAATACGCTTTTAAAACGAAGCTTATTTGCTGTGCTTGAATAATTTAATTCTACAATGCAATAACTTTCATACTTTTAGTTGAAAAGTTCTAACATGCGTTTCAAATTAGGAAAAATCATCGCTTTAATGATGAAAAACATGCACTGAAAATAAAAGCTTTGTGATTAAATAAACGAAGAGCTGAAAAGTGATAAACCGTTCTAGAACATTTTAGTGTCAAACGTTCATTTCATTCATAATTAGAAGAAAACACGCGCAGAATTATTCGACTGAAAACGCATATAATTACTCACCATTTTCGTTTTCATCGAGATAAAATTTTATATTAATAACATGGAGTTAAATTGTTTCGAAATATGAGTTTGTTTTAATAGATTTTTCAAAAATGTATCAAATAATTGGAGTTATTCAAAATTCATATATGATGAAAAAAAAGATAATAAATGAGATAAAATCAATATTAAAAACGATGGTCAAGTTTTTTTCTAAAAAGTATTTTCAGATTTTCTGCCACAAAGAACAATTAGAACAATAGCAGAAAAGGCGGATTTACCCTTTCTTTGCGATATGATTGATAAAAGTTGGTAACAAAGTAAAAGATGCTTTGCAGTGATCCACTAATCAGGTAAACAATTTTTTTAACATTTAGCCAATGAATAATTTCACTTTTATTTGACATTAAATATTCTCAAATTAAACGGAAAAAGGTCAAGTTGAATTTATTGGCTGTCATTTTAAAGAGTAAAAATGATAGAACAAAATTTAATGGAACATAAAATTTGATTCTTTTAAAACAAACTGACTAGAAAAAAAATCAATAATATCATTTTATTTTTTGATCACGATTAACGAAAAGTTTTTCAATAATAATTATTTTTAATGCTATAAAATTATGAGTTAATTACTTCTAAGTTGCAAATGTAAAAGTAGCCATCGCTTATTTCTAGCACCTAAAAATTGTATTCATTGGCTCTTCTCTCATCATTTATTCGCAAAGAGTTTTAAAAAAACAAAAGCCATGGAAAAAACACAATTTGATTGCTCAAACTTATAAAATTCAAAAATTCACGATTTTCACTTTGGAAAAGTCTCATTCGATTATGAGATAAAATTTATTTCAAGTTCCAATTTGAAAGTGTGAATCGATAAAGTGCAATTTGAATAAAATTGAATGAAAAAGAAAGAAAGTAGAAACCGCGACGAATTAGAAATAAATGCGAAGCAGTGATTACAGTAATTGAATACATACCGCGTACACCATTTCATGAGTCTGCTTACATCGAAGACGGCATAAAAGATGAGAAAAAAAGTATTCCACAATCCAACGCAGGCATACATCGCGTAAAAATTAAGTTTGAAGTCTTCACAAATGCCATATATCACTGAAAAAGTTTTTTTGAATAAAAGTTTTTTTGAAAAAAGAAAGAGAGGAGAGAGTAAACGAAAAAATAGATAATAAAATGTCGGCATTAAAAAATGAAATTTAGAGGAAAAAATTTTCTAAGTCAGCAAAAAATATTTTGGATAATACGCTATTGGTAAGATAAATTCTACTCTGGACTTCGTTTTTTTTTTAAATCAATTTTCAAATCCAGTTATAAAGCACAAACTTCTGGCTCTGTAAAAATATTTTCAGCCAAATCATGTGTGCACTTTTGTATTTTATGTAGAAAAATTTATTGATCTATTTTAGATATTTATATGTATATAGAGCGTATTATATATCGTTTATCAGCGATGAGAAAATAAAGAACAATCAGATCAAATGCAGAAAATAAGCGAGCAAACAACATAAGAAAACACTGACCTTTAGTATATAAACATAATGGTGCCGTTGTCATTATAATTACTAATGGTTGACCTCCAAAAAATCCGAACGAAAGACCGCCAACAGTTTGACCGATTATAGCTTTGCGAATATCTATAATTTTGGGAAAGAAGAAGAAAAATGGCAGAAAATATCGATAACAGATGGAAAAAAGGCGAAAAAATTTTCATCTACTAGACACTATAATTAATTTAATCGTACAAAATAATGTTTCACCATTAATTTTTTTTTCGCTTGCTCTCTTTTTTCATACCTATAAAATTGCCACGAAGCTGAGATAGCAATTGCTTTCCTAAACATTTAATTTAATTTAATCATCTAAACAGCAATTAAGCTTATCGCATGAAATAAAACTTCTTTACTCTTTTACCGTCAATTACTTTTACGTATGATCTTAAAATAAGAAACTATTTCGCTTTATTTGCCACTATTTTCTCAATCTTTATCCGTAATCACGGCATTTAAAAGAGCATTACAAGTAAACTAGACGCATTCTTTTTAAAACAATGCACATGAATTTACGAAGCTTAAAACTGAGATTTGGATGAATTTGGTCGATTCTCAAAGAGAGAGCGAGAGAGGGAGAGAATTAAAAAACAAGACTTGAAACATTTTTTTTAAAAATCAAATTGCTCGGTTTTGTTGCATGTTCACTAACTAAACGATAATTTGTCAGTTAAGAAAGCAAGAGAAAAACTTTTTTCTTTACTCTTTTATGTTCTGGGAGAAAAAATTTATGAACAGCTTTTACAAATCAAAAATAAAAAAGTGTCGAAGTTTCAATTCTTTGCAAGATTGTAATTCTTCGATTTTTTCTAAACTTCTTTTTTCATGTATTTTAGTCTTGCACACTTGTCGTGTCATTATTTTACTTAAACTACACGTTTAGCAAGTTAATAGCGTTTTCGATTTTATCGATTGTTTAAACTAGAAGTAAAGAAAGTCGAACTAAATTTTCAAATTTGATACAAAAATTCCAAATCAATATATTTAATGTAATTTCTTTTCGCTTTCAAAAACAATTGACTTATTTTCAATTTTGCTTAACATTCGCAAAAAATAAATCGAAATCTATTTTTCAACGTCAGCTTCGCTAAATTGCTTCTGTATTTTCGGCACGTTTCTAGATTCTTAATATTTGGAAATAAAAACAAGAGCAAAAGTAAACATTATGAAAAAAGCAAATAGCAGCGAATTTAGCTTTTTCCAACTTTATTTCAATCTAAAATTGTTTCAAATCAAATTATTTCTTATAAACTCAAGTGAGAGAGTTTCTAGGGAGGAAGTGAGAAACGGCGAGAGATTATTTTCGAGTTGTTTGCGTTGATATCTTAAAAGTGGCTCAAATTAAGTTAAAGCAAAGTGCTTGAAGTTAATGAAAGAAGTGGGCTTGCGGTATAAGGACGAGTTAAAAATTTAAAATTTTGGTGAGCACCATAATTTATCTATAGCTTATTATCTAACTTTTCTATTTATATATATTAATAACTTATAATTTATTAAGGAAGTGAATTTATCTCATTTTCTTTTGCATTTTAGTTCTACTTGCTTACTTTATTTATTTAAAAATGAATTTCACTAAAAGCGATTTTTTTTATTAATTATAAGCGGTGGAAATTGTACTTCTCAGTCATTTCCTCAAAAAATCACTGATTTTAGCCAACTTAGCATTTCGCTTAGAGCTAAACAAATAGCAATTTTGGTTGCCATTTGCAACATCATTGCAATTGTCTCGAAGGAACCAAGAAGAAAAAGCCTCTAAAAGTCTTGTAATTGAATACAATTACACTTCTTGAATCTCTCACCCATATCAAGAGATAAAAAGAGGGTTTAACATAAAAAGAAGGTTTAACTTTCCTATATGTTATCTAAACACAAAGCAAAAGAGTAAGTAGTAAAATTTGTCATTCGATTAAACACCGTGAAAATTTCACTTGCATGATTAAACGCTAAAAATATTAAAATTACAGTAAAGCTAAATCTAATTAGTAAATCTTATTAAGTTCAATGAAAATTTAAATTCAAAACAAATAATTATACTTACCACCTGATTTTTTTTATTTCCGTTTCGATTTCATTTCCAAGTGAAATGTCATGGAAGAAAAAGCAAACAATTGATTAATTCAAAGAACGTGATAATAGCAAATCGGTTAGTCAAGCAGCGATATTATACTTATTCAAGCGACCATAAATGTATAATATGATAAGCTAATTAGATGAATTTATGGTATATTTCAAAGAGGTGAATTAGAGGTGAATTTCCTTTTAAAAAATTTCACTCAATCATTTTTGATTGAACACAATTTCATATGTATTTGTTGAATGAATAGAAAATTAAAACTAAGTCGCACAATGCGCTTATCACAGTGCGTTTGGTTGCTTCTCAAAATTAATAATCTCGATTACCAATTATTTGATTGAGCCTGACTCAGCGAAAGTACGATTTCATACGAGCGCGCAGAGCTTAAACGAACTGTTTCATATCGGTTTGTTAAACATACATCGTTAAAGTCACTGGAATCAAGGCAGAAAACTCAGAATACAAAATATAACACCAAATTCGATTCAACTTTCGCTTAGTTTTTTAGTTTTATTGATGGAAAAAATTGAAAAAAGTGAAAAAGTGTTTTGAAATATTTTGGTCACTGCACAAATAATCAATCTTTTTTTCATGCTAAAAACCTATAAAATAACTCGAGTGGAAAAAAAGATGTAAATAATCAAATAAATTTTTCAATTTTTCATACTCTCTATAAATAAAATAAGAAATATTATGCGATATCAAATTTGTTAAGACAGAACCACACAAATCAAATAATGATTATAGCGGCATAGTGTACGCATTTGCGAAGATGCACGTCTATTTTATTAAGTGCAACACTTTGACTTATTTTGTTATAATAAAAAAGCTTCTAGAATAACATGAGAACGAGAAAAAATAACATACGAAGTAACTTTTTCGTGTAAATTAAAAATTTTAGCTCAAAGCTTGTTAGATTATGCTAAAACGTAAATAAAGTTCTAAGCATTTCGACTCAAAATTGCTGCGGGCATTCTGTAAAAAATATTTTTTATCATTCAAAAATCAAATGTTATTTTGCCATTTTACAAATATAAAAAAAATTAAATTTATTTTGAAATTGAAGCTTAAATCATTCAAAAAAGTTCAAACAGCTTCAGCTCATAAAGTAAAAAGGAATAAAAATAAGAGAAATAAATTTGAAAGATAAAACTAATATAGACTTGAATCATAAAATATTTGATTTTACGAATTGCTATCATATAGTAAATATAAAGCGTGAAATGTTGAAGGTTAATTTGAGAAAATAATATTAGCGTTTACTTCATTGTTAGTGTTATAAAAGGCAGTTAAATATGTTAAAGATAAATCAAAACTCACCAATTTTTCCGTGTGTATTATTGTGATTAAGAACTCCAAATGCAATGGTGGGTAATAGGCAGGCAAAGTAAAGAAAGAATATTGTTGATATTGTTTTATGGATTGTCATGTGTCCGACAACACCTGAAGAGAAAAGAGCAAGAATAAAGTCAGTCAGTCAAGTACATTACTTTGATTTTCGTCGAAAAAGAAACATCGACATCATCAAATTATCACGCAGAAATAAGAATAATGATGCCTTTTTAAGTGCCTACGATTGCATTTGCTTAATTAGTTAAGAGCGCTTTCAGCGTCTTTTCATTGCAAACAATGCCAATTTAGTGAGAAACTAAATGTAAGTTCGAGTTTTATCAACAAATGAAGAAAAAGCGGAAAAGAAAGTAGATGAAGCAATTGCTCTTTTTTATGTCACCTTCGGGATTACGTTAACATAATGTGGAAAGCGTGCGGTGAATGTTTTATTTTTTGTATACAATTTGAATCAATTTGTTTACATATAAATAAAAAATGCACGAAAGTTTCACTGGGATAGAACATTTATTTATTTTGCTTGAAAATAAGTAATCACTGATAATGTGACTGCTTTTTCATTTTTTCGTGAAAATTTTGCTGCGAATTCGCAGTGAACATGTGAAAAATTTCGTGCTTTATTCAAAGTCAAAGATAAATTTTTTAATTAAATTT
Organism: Dinothrombium tinctorium; assembly: GCA_003675995.1. NCBI lineage: Eukaryota > Metazoa > Arthropoda > Arachnida > Trombidiformes > Trombidiidae > Dinothrombium > Dinothrombium tinctorium. The sequence continues at coordinate 18,702 of NCKU01000448.1, read as the reverse complement.
TATTCTTACGGATTTATAAAGACAGTTTATTACACAATAATCATCATTGATTGACAGCAATTAGATGATTAAATCCTGATAAAGATGGGATACAAATGCTTCTAAAATTGAAGTTTTCCTTTACTCAATTACACATCCTCTAGCCATCATAAAAGATTTAAGTCAGAATATGCATTTTCGAACCAAATTATTGAATTTAATACGGAATTTGAAAGAGAAAAAAATAAAATGAAATTAAGTCCATTAGACAAAATATGAAATCACGAGTTCATAAAAGGTTTAAACTGAAATTATTTAAGAAATTTTTATTGTGAAATTATAATAATGTAAAGTTTATTTCTGAACTCATTATGTTCAAAGCGTTATAAATTTTAAACAGTTGACCGAATCACTTGAAAAATTTTGATTGTTTTCATTGAATTAAACAATTGAATGAATTTATTCCGAGAGGGCCTATCCAACAATGCATATATTATTAGAAAGGCCCTTTCGGGATAGATTCATTCAATTGCTCTTTAAATTTTTACAAAATAATTTATCTTGATCTAATAATAGCATATGAGAAGAGAACAGGTGAATATATTCTCTTCTCATATGCTAAATAAATTCAAATTGAAATTTAATTTCAAGTAATTTTCGAATTTTCATTAAATCTAAAGATCATTAAAGATTAACAAGAACTTTAAGTCCTTATAACTCTGGAAATCTATGGGCCTTGAAACAGGATAATTATCTGACTGGCCACATCTGTGAGCTAGATATAAGATTCCCTAGATATAATATCCTTAGCTGATATTGGAAAGAACAGACTAACAAAAAATAATTCAATTTATTTAATTACTTTGAATGTTTTTTTTTGGTGGGGGAGGATTTATAAATCAATGAATAAAAAACTTTCAATAGCTTTTATCTTCTAAATTATTTAACTTTAAAAGTGATAAAAAATATATTGAAGATTTAATTAAGCAATTTTAAAACGCAATTTGATTTGGGTATTGGCAATTTTAACTAAAATTTATTTATTTATTTATTTATTTTTTCTATAAAAATGCGGAAATTGCGAGCTTCACTTGTAAAAGCTCTTGAATAATTAAATATTAGTAAGATTTTATTTTGTGTGAAATTGAAGAGAAAGAAAGAAATATTCAGCTACAATAGAAATTTAAAAGAAGAGAATGAAGATTTGTTAAAAATTTATTAATGAGATTCAAGCTTTTCTAAAGCTTAAATAAAATAACGACTAATTATTTTACTCTTATGATTTATATAAGAGAAACTATTAAAATGAAATGTTTTTTCTCGCAAATTAAATAGAAATTAAGTTTTATAAGAACAAAAGTGCTGAAACACTGCTAATTTACAAAATTTAACTGCAAATAGCATTTTCAAAGAAATAAGGTGCTTGCAATTTAAGTAAAGCTGATTTGCTAATAAGCCAATGCTTATATAAGCAGACATATGATTAAAGTTTAGAAAATTTTTAGTGAAAACTAATGGAAAAGTTTTGAAACAAAATGATCCTTACAAATATAATTTTGAACTTGACAAATATAAAAGCAAAGAAACAAAATAAATGTAAAAAAGCTCAATATTTTTTTTAAGGATTTAAGGATCACTTACCATCTACGTAGTCGCTTATATAGTGAGATAAACGCCTTCTCAAATCCTCGCAAAGTCCTTGAGCAAGTCGACATCTCGGTTCCTAGAAATTAAAGACATTGTCAAACGGATTCACGCATATTCAGCATAAAGTTAGACAAATCAAACACAAAGGACTCTATTGAGTTGATAGATTGTTAACAGTTTCATCGCAATCATCGTTAAATTCTTGAAAATCGCATCAAAAAAGCGCGAAAAGGAGAAATAAAAAATGAAGTCAAAGATTGATGAATATTGCATTCATTCAAGCTTAATTTGTTTTTCCTTCACTATGTTTACAAACGTTTTTCTTTTTCACTGTAAGCATAGAAATGGTAAAGTTGCAGCAGCAATGGCATCAACACTAACTGTTCAAAATCGATAATTTATCGTCGAACAATGTCAAAACAGATGATTGAGTGTTC
>NCKU01000448.1:0-16616 GCA_003675995.1 Dinothrombium tinctorium | reverse complement strand
AACGATTTTTCAATGTTTGAATAAAAAATATAAATTTAAGTTTTTCGCCGTAACTGCCTGCAAATATTTAAGTACTTAAATTGTTGAACAATTATTTTGGTCGTAATATCGATTTACTTTTTCTTTAAAAAAAGTTTTCACATTTACATATAAAACTTGATCTTCTCTTTTGTTTGATAACATAGTAATATAGAAAAAATTGCTTTGCTATCCTAGGAAACAATTTTTTGTAAATATTATTCCAATAAAAGTGAAACTTTCTCTAAACTTCAACAAAAGATCTGTTTTGATTAGAATTCATTGAATTATAATAAATTATCATTTAATAACAAAACCTTGTTCCCAAAAAGGTCCAATGCAATGCGTCAATGAAAAATCTAAGCAAGTGAAGCACTCGATTTGTATAAATGAGAGAAGTTTGAACACCGATTTTATCAAAAAATATTGCTATCACACTTTTGATAGTTAAATGGCGCATTTTTATGAAATGAAAAGAATGATAATGAGATAACTCATATTTATCTTTGCTTCTTGACCATTGATAATTTTTAGTTGCACACAGTTGCTGATCACAAATTTTGTTTCTTCATTATTCATTATTGACTTCAATTTAAAATAGCATAAATTCACAAGATTGTAAGTATAAGTAAATTTTGAAAGTTTAATTTCCATAAGCATAAGCATGAAAATTTTAATTTTATGATAAAAAAATTATTTAAGCGATTTTGTTTTTAAAATTTAAATAAGTCTACAAATACTTAAAATTAAAATTTATATTAAACTATTTTAATCCATTCATTAAAATTTTGAAAACACTTGTTTCGGTTTACAAAAAAAGAAAAATTTAAAATTGAAATTAAATCAAAATGGAAAAAAAATCGCAAAATTTAATAAAAAATTCTACCACTTTAACAAAACTTGGAAAACGTTTTTATAAATCGAAAGCATTAAAAACTTTAACATAAAATCTTATTTGACTTTTCTTTGATAAATTTGTGAGACACGCGAAAATTTTCAGCGAGTGAAACATTTTTGTCTTTGCAATGTTCGAAATGCATAAAATTTGCATTATTTTACATATGTAATTTAGAGAAAGTCAAGTGTTTTATATAAAATATAAGTGGTATGCATGTATGGCAGTGCTTTTTCAGCCCGTCATCAAATTTTATTTCTCAAACGAAAATAAAAAATCTAAAAATAAAATAAATTTGAAAAGACGGAAGTGAGCGTTTTTGAAATCATTATTTCAAAAATACGCTTCGAAAGTATGAATAAAATCTAATGTGAACAGTGAAGTTGCTTTAGCGAGAGGTTATTATCGATTCAGAGACAAAACAAATACTTATGTCACGTTATTTGACAAGAATTTCATTTTCCTTTCCACGTCTTTTTTATTTCGTTTTGAAATGAAAGTATAATGATTTCGAATGTGACAAAATTTTGATAGAATGATCGTGAGCTTCACTCTTTCCATCGTTGCTATCATTAAAATTCAATGTAGAAAACACTGTTGTTTCTTATTTTTCGTTCGCTCACAGCGATATTTAAAAAAAGAAGTGCAAAGCAAACGAGCAAAAAAGTGCAAACGTAAAATTTGGCGAAATGTGAGTTCAATGAAGCTTAATTTCAAAAAAAAGAACGAAACAAGAAGAGGAAGAGTAAACAAATCCTTTGATGAAAGCAAAAATTTGGCATAACTTCAAGGCTTGTCAGCTTTTTAAAGCCTCCATTCACTTTAATGTTTGTTGTAAATAAGTATTAATTAATTAAACGCTAATAGTTTGAGAACAAAAAACTTTAATTAATTTTATAATTATTTTTTAATTGTTTGCTCACTCGATTCAAGAATAAAGTAAATCTAAGCACGTCATGCTGGATGAGCATTATATTGAGCTTTGATTTAGGAAAAGTCGATAATTACTAAATTAAAAATAAATATCGCAAATAAAAACTACAAAAATAGCGCTATGAACGTATAATTGATTTTCACTCGTTTTAAAAGCTTACAAAAAAATGAGCTCGATTTTCTAGTTTATGCTCTCGAAATTTTTATTGAATACTGAGAAGTAAAACATGAAATTACTATCTAAAAATAAAAAATATAATAATTAAAAATAGAAAGCGTTAATCTTAAATTAGTAAATAAATTGAATTTTGATGAGACCACTTATGATTTATAATTTATTGTGAATTTTATTCTCGAGCATACTTATTAAAAATACTATACTTAGAATTGAATAAGAACTGAACTACAAAATTCAAATACAATATTTGTTTCGCAATTTATTATAAAAGAGTTTATCGAACGCCAAACATTTGGCTTTTTATGTAATAATGTATTTAAATAAAATTGCGAAAAGAAAATACTGCATTAAAAAGACAATAGAATTAAATCACAGAGACACTCTCTTCTTTATCGAATTTAATTTAAAAAAGACACAAAGCGGCAGAAATTAAATCATTTTTGCAGTGCGACTCTTTTATTACATCCGCTTTCATCTATATTTGCAATTTCTACTTCTAAACTTTTTCTTTTTTCGCTCACATCCTTAAATCTAATGTCAGGAAAATTGCCTTTTTTTAATCACATCAGCAATTTTCATTGATTTTTAAAAAGTACTACCCGAAGCAAAGAAGAAGAAGTAAGAGCGCTTCTTTTCTTATTAGTTTTCTCGGTTTCCCAATATTAAGCTAAGAAAAATAAATATTATATTTAAAAAAACTCGTAAAGATTTATTCGTGCAAGAAATGGCTTTCAAGCAAAGTGTAAAAAATAAGATAAACTACAAGGTTTCATGCTTTCAAGCCTCACTTATTTCAAAAATTGATTAAAAGTTTTTTGAAACAGTAAAAGTTTGATTTTCCATTTTGTATTCATCTTATTTTCTTCCTCAATATTTGCATTTCTTATTTCTGTAAATGCACAGAAATGTAATGCATACTATGCTTCAACGAATGCAATATTTTTTATCTGACGATAAAGAAGAATAAAGCAAAATTTTCGTTATATTTAGGTTGAAAACAAATTAAGTTAACAAAATATATTCGAATTTTAATGATTATTATTGATTGAGCAGTTTTTTAAAGACAATGTGAATTCATAAAAAATGTTAAAAATCTCAATTGGCAAAAGCAGAAAAGTGAGCTGGTTCGAAATTTTTGCTGCTTATCTTTTTTGTAATTTTTTACTTTTTTCCTCTTTTAATCGTAGTTCTTTCACATTTTTGAGAAAGTTTTTTATGTCAAACATAAAAGTGTGATTTATAAATTGTAAGGCAGGAAAATTAATGAAAGAGACGCTATAAATGAGTGCATTTGTGTATGTGTTTGTAGTGTATTTCGCGTGCATCCAATCGTTAAGCAAAGAGAAAAGAGAGAAAGAAGAGAAAGAGACTTACGTCGAAATCGAGGTCAGCCTCGTGATTTCCTAAGCGCCTCGTTGGATTGCTCTGCTCCGAAGCTAAATCTTGTGCATGTTTCAATAGTACACTCTTAAATTCGGTTTCGCTTTGAATTTCGAGCAAACGTTGTCGAAAATCCATATCGGCGAAAATGGTCGCAAATGTTCTACCCGTTTCGAGTGCGTTCTTTGTGCCTTTCTGTTTGAAAAAATAAAAAGCGATGCGATATAATGAAAAAGAGTGGAGAAAAAGAAAGTACAGATACAAGATAGAAAAAGTCGAGAAAAAATCGAGTTAAAAAATGAGATGATCTTTGTCATTGCAGTAAATTCTATTTTTTCTTTTCGCTGCTCCATTGTCCGTTGGAGTTAGCGAAGAATCATCATTTAAAACGTTCATTGGATAAAGTGTTTTAGAAGTTTGTGTCACTTTATTTCAAAGCGTTTACTTCGAACAATAAATTGTGAACGAAGCGCAACGCGTACACACAAAGTTCTCGGCTAAAGTGAGAAAGTATTGCGCCTAGAGTAAGAGCGAGATCGAGAGAGTGAGAACAATGGATTGAGTCAAAAATGGCCGTTTCGGACGGCAGTGAGAATGAAAAACGATAGATGATTGTTGGCGATAATAGCTTACAGGCCGATGGGCTTAAATAATGTATTGATCAATGTTGTGAATGAGTAGTAACATTGAGTGAAAATAGTGCATTGCATCCTTTTGTAGTACATATCGTAAACGAACGCAGAGTCAAGGAAGGAGAAAGAGCGAAAAAAGAAAATTTTCTCGGATATTTTCTACAGACGAATGATGGGCTAAATTCTACTCGACTTGCTTCAACATTCCCTCCCAACCGAGCTGGTCGATAGTGGAATACGCTCTTTTCTCATTCGTAAAAAGAAAGAGCAGAGGGAAAGAGAGAGCAAAAACCGTTTCGCCATTTTGGCACCGAATCTTTCGCCAGCATTTTGTCGCCGTCTTTCAATCGACAAACGCGTCTACCCACATTTATGATAGATACAATCGCTTTCGTGTTCGTTCGCCTCTGTTTACAGCGAGAAAAGGAAACGCGTCCAAGTGAATTAAGTGCTATTTTACACCACGCGCTTCGAACAAACTTCAAATCCAAGCGTTTCGTTTCTATTTCCTTGTTTTAGTTGATTAAGAGCAATTATTTTCACCTGATAGTTCCAAAATAAATGTTATTTAGAAACATTTCATTTAATTTTTCAATAGTTTGCTTAAGTTTGAAATAAACTATCGCTAATATTAACGCGAAGCTTGCTCTACAAAGAGAACTGTATTTAGTTTATATAGGCTTTAAAAACCTCCACTGCTATCATTTAATAATCAATTTGAGCTTGCCCTTGTTTAATTAGACTAAAGAAAGTGTGTGCAGTTTAACTTTAATAATAATACGAACTTCATCACTACTTTTTAAAAGCGTTCTTTAATTAGCGCTCGTTCGTTGATAAGAAAAGCTAACAAGAGCTTAAAAGAAATTAATTCTCTGCTTTTCTACCAAGCAGAATATTCTAGCTCTAGAATATCCAAGCTTCATATTTATTTTTATATCACTGTTTAGCTTAAAAGTAATTATAGAATTTTTTAAAATTAAATTTCTCTTTATATTATTAATAGATTTACATTGATCCATTTGCTAAATAATTTTGATTGCAGATACCAGTTTGGAAATTAGGTTTAATTTAAAGTTTTACTTTATTTCTAAAGCTAAATGATTTTAAACTGCAAAAAATTGGCTTAATTTTAAGCCGAAACGCTTAAAAGAAGCTTAACTCATCTATCGCGTTGCATTCAATTCGAAAATTAGCGATTTAATCAAATAATAAAAACAAAACATAAGAGGTTACTTTGTCTCAATGTATCTCAAAAGATTTTCGTGATAAAATTAGCTAACAATAGTGAATCTATTATATTAAATTGATATTAGTGAGCAAAGGATGCGAGTGAAATAAAAAAATGAAATCGATGAGTTGAACATTTTCATATTTACTTTGCCTCTACTCTGTTTTCCATCAAAACGTAATAACAAAGTTATTTTGACGCACTCACAACAAAAACCAATATCGGTTATCCATTTTTTCTCTTAGAAAAATTAAATTGATTAACTTGAATTTGACAAGTGTTGCTGCTATACATTGAGCTGAACCTCTCTGCTCTGTAAAATTGTTTTTCCTCTTACATATTCTCTATGCTATTTGGAAAGCCTTGTAATTTACTCATATGGAAAGAAAAGAGAAAAAGATTGAAATGATTTATTCTAAGCTTTCAGATATTAAAAAATGATCAATTTCGATAGATTCTTTCAAAGTTCACTATTTCAAACAATTTAAATTTTTTAAAAAATTGTTTTTATCATAATAAAACAAAAATCAGATATTATTTATCACGATTTGAACTAAAAAATGTGTAGATTAGGTTAGAAATACGATTAGAAGAAAAGTTCTTTACCTCTTTACTGGGCGTAAGCACCAAGATAAAAAATCGTACTTCGTGCGAATTTCTGCCCATATTCGCTGGATGCTTTAAGCGAGCGATCGCAACGTGGCGCTTTTGCAACGATGGCAATGCGGACCTGTGAAGAAATTTAAACGAAAAATGATGAGTTTTTTCTAGTGAAGTAATGTATTTTATCACTTTAAATCGTTTCTCGTCAAATGTTCAATTCGCAGTGCTTTTTGCTTGTAGTTGTTTGCTCTTTTCTCCGTATAAATACGTTTATTTTAAAGTGAGAAATAGAAATAATGGAAAAAATATCGCGAAAGTAATGCTTAAAATGTCAGCCTTTTTTAGGATAATGGCCTGATCGTAGAAAAAAATCAAGTCGTTGCTTAAAATCGGTTTTTATCTTTTTAACGAGAAATTACATTTCGCTGGCTTTATTTTCATTGCAAAAGTAATACAGTGCGCAGCCAAAAAATTCGCTTGTCTGTCCATTTATTTAATGTCGAAATAAGCTTGTTTGAAACAGAGAATGATAAGTTACATTTCGACCGGCACTGTACGTTTCGTACAATTACTTGTTTTACTGCTTTACATAAGTACATGAATTTTATTTGATTGAGAATATAGAAAAGAGCTCCTTTCGAATTCACTTCTCTTCATTTATGATGGAAGGAGCAAAAAACAAAATGATCACTTCTATCAAATTATAGTACGCATTTAAAGTCAAAATTTTCTTGAAATTTTCAATTTAAAATTTGAAAAAAAGTAAAATGGTTAAGAATTCAAATACATATCCATGGTTTGAATTTTTACATTCTTACTTACGAATGCATTCATAAAAATTATCTTTCAAGAAATTTAAAATAGCTTCTCGTTTAATTTTTCAATTTAAAATAATAGTTGCCACTATTATTTTCCAAATTCTTTACTTTCGATACATAAGAACGTTGGAAATGTTCAAATTGAACTGTTTTTCGCCGTGCTCCACAAGGTATTGATTATTTTTCGTTATCTCTTTTTTGAAAATGTGGGTCGTCGTTGAAAACGACGGCAGACAATATATACAAATAAAAGTATAGATTTAAAGAATGTGTAAAAGACAGCCAAAAAGATAAGTTGGTCAAAGTTATTGAACGCGAAGCGTGAGCTTTTTGTGCGAAAAGCTAGTGAGAAAAAACCGCTGAATTGCACCAAACATATATTGCATCCACTCTATTTATGTGTACTATCTATCAGATGATTGATTTTGGTGAATAGTGCGACACTAATGTATTAGGCGTTTGTTCATTAAAAGTACATGTCATGTTTTAACCAAAAAAGTTTTTCCGATATTAAGCAACGTCGTGTTTTGTAGTTCAAATCATCACTTATTTCTGTCTTCGAGGAATAAATCTTGAAAACTTTTTTCTTTCGATAAAATTCTCATTTAAAAATGTTGGAATATTCATGTTCGTGTTCGATATCAATTTTTCATCGATTCGAATCATTCATTAAAATAAGATTTTGTTTTTAAATTTAATAAGACTTTTTAAAAAATTCTTTTCGGAACTAATTACATCATTATTTTGAATCTTTTAGATAAGAAATTGGAGAAGAAAGTTTGACAAGCGAGCGATAAAAAAATGCTTGCTCGAGATAAAGAAGAAATAAAAAAATCGTTAATGTTTTAGTTCAGTTTTTCAATTGAAAAAATGCCGAATGTAATGGTCAAGTTTTGAAAGGTTTCTTTTCTCCGTTGAAATGTTCACAATTGAAAAAGATCGAACATTGTTTTTGTTGAAAACTTTCAAAATTAGAAATACAATTGCCGAAAATGCGGCGTTGTTTTTGAGCGCATTACTTTTATTCTCTTCAATCTAAATTTTTCTTTTCTTCTCGGCAAGTATTTTTATTCTTATTTCGAGTAATGACTTCAAGATATATGTTCATTGTAAAAAAAACTCACCCTGTAACAATGTAGTTGAACAGGATGCTTAATGAGCATATCTGCTTAAGCTTTTGAAAATTAAATAAGTAGTCTCATTTTGTTGAAATAAGAAATTTTTTCCTTAGGATAATTTTCTTGTTCATTCTTCAAATTAGAAGCCTAAATAAGCTTCAAAAATCATGTCAAAAATTCGCTATTGAATTAAACCCATTCAACATGATTATTTTTTAATGCTTGATCATTCATTTATCATAAAATCTCAAGTGGCAAAAATTATTATCCCGAGCACCAATTTATTTAAAAAAGTTTCAAGTAGACAATAAGTATATTATGTTAGATTTTGATGTTCAAAATGATTAAAAGAGAAATGGTTTATATGAAATTGAAATAAGAACATGAAAAATATTCGAATTCCTTAAAATTATCAAAGTTTTAGCAAATTCCTGTCCGCTTTCAATAAATATATAAAAAATAAAAGATTATTTTGTTTTTAACTTTAAACATTTAAAAGGGTCTCCATATTATATCAGTAAAAAATAAAAATTCTTTTTCTTTTAATTCAATTCATTATTACTAAAGAATTGCAAAATTTTCCCTAATTTTCACATTTCAAGTGATCCTATCAGAATGATTTCTTAAGATTTATTTTATATTTGATCGATCTGATTGGAATTGATATAGTTTGTTAGATTTTTAATTAAAAAAATATTATGAATGAGAAAATAAATTCTTTTTAATTTAAAAATTTTAATGTAATTGAATTTCTTACTCGATTTAAAGATTTTTCAAATTTTGTTTAATATTCAATGAACATAAAAGTTTGTTATAAAAACAGAGTTTCATAAAAATTAAAATATGGAACTTAGGTTATTAAATTTTAAAGTAAGATTCTTTAGAGGAAACTACATATAACGTTGTTATTCCATATAACTTCTAAGTTTTCCAGAAATGTGTAGTACCAGGAATGTATTTACTAAGATAATACTTTACGAAGATTTTAAGCAAAATAATTCCTTTGATTTTTGTTGCTATATTTGAAAGTTTTTAATTGCTACAGTAATCAATGAAAAAATGCAAATGACTTTTTTATCTTATAAAACTTTTTTACTTGAATTTTAATTTTTGTCAAAAAGAAAACTTAATTTTTCAATTGCTTATTAGTATTTTTTTTTTTGAATTCCCTCGAATTAATTCATCTTGTCTGAATGTAAGTATGGAGTGTCTGCTTATGATTGATTAACAGTGTAGGCATTGACAGCAAACAGAAATCGATTCATAAAATCAGTTTGCAAATGATAAGAATCATATTTGCGGTAGAGATGCATGAATCGATCTATTCTTTCCAAAGATATTTATTATCGGCCAAGTCTGCTTATTAAGCTTATTCTCACTAGCTTGTTAGCGTAATTTGTTTTTTTCGTCATTTTTAGAAAACTTAACTTTTTTAGTCATCTAAAGGGTTGATAATGTTTTTAATAGATTTTTTCATGTGTTAAGCTTTGTAAGCATTTTTTATGCTGAAAGATGTAATTTTTTTACAGTAATAATTGTCAAGCATTGCTTGCTTGCTTTGTCAAAACTTATCTTCATTTTACGCATTGTTGAGAGGTTGTTCATAAATTTTCTCATGCATAAAAATATTCTTAAAAAATTATCAAAATCATTAAGAAAGAGTTTAAAAGATGAGGACCCATTTAATTATAGCTTTCATTTTCTTTCTTTCTCTTTTTTGCAATAATTATTGTTTTCATCGTTCGAAAAAGTTTAACCAAGACACAACTAAAACCTGTCGAAACTGGACTTGCACAAATTTTTAATCATTGATATTTTTCGTTAACGGTGCAATCAAGAAACCATAAATATATCATTTAAATGAACAATTAATAACCAATTAATTGAAATATTTTTTAACAAAACTTTAAAATAAGGTTGGTAATGGTTTTGTCCATTGATTTTTGCTAATTCAATTTAGTATTCCCTTTAGCGCATTTTTAGCTCGACAAATTTTCCCTAATTAATGTGTTTAAACTATTCGATAAAATAAAAATTACTTAAATTTGTAAGTGACGAATAAAAAGATGAGAAAAAATAATACGACTAGTTTCTGTTCATTAATCAATTTACTGTGTAACTTTGGTCAAAAAAGTTTCAGATGCTCGAAGCATAATATTTCGCCGAAATGAGTTTTCTATGTGCACAATTGTGACAAATATTGAATGAAATAAACAAATACTCACTAAATAAGAATCATTTATATTCATTTATAGTTATTTTAAATATTGTCACGCATCCTCTATAGAATTTCATAGAGAGGCTTGAAAAGATTTGATTACCGAATAGACAAAAAAATTGTTTCGAAAGAGAAGAAAAATCGACTTCTTTTATAGACGGATTTGAATATTTACAAGAAAAAAGTAGCGGCATAGAAAAAAAAGATTTTTTATTTGATGCGATTTGAATTTAGTTTTCAAAACGTATCACGAAAAAAAGTGGATATGAGCAGCGAAATATGGAATATTATATACATATGCGTGTGACACAAGCCAAACGCATCAAACATCTCATATCCTCAAACACATTTACGCAACCGTTGTTTGTGAATGCAACAAACAAAGCAATGTAAAGAGGAAAGAAAAAGACGACAGCAAATATTTTCAGCATAAATTTGAAATCAATAAACTTTTTGCTTTCTTTCGTTCGTTCTCTCTTTCTTTTTGCTTTGAATGCGAAAAAACGAAGCCTGTGACTTGGCTGCTATCTCTTTCGTTCTACGCCAATGTCAATGTGATGAAGCCTTACGGAGAGAAAGAGCGAGAGAAGTAAATGGAAAACGATGCAATTATCGATTGAAAATCGATTGTATACATCTTCATTGTAACTATACAAATGGATAAAAAAGGCAAACGAAGAGCAAATCGTTTACGGTTTAACCTAAATATGCGATTCACGTTATTTGCTGCTGCTTAACAATGAACCAAAGAGCTTGTGCGGACTTTTTTCTGCTACGCATCAGAAATAAGTTTCTTTTGCCTATAAACTATGTTTGAGACTAAAGTTATTTTTTGTTTTTTGCTTTTTTTTCTAGAATTAATAGAAAAGTGGTCAAAAGTTGACAAAATAAATTAAAGAGTTAAAATTGTTTGCAATGCAATGAAAATTTTTAATTAAACTTTATCGTCACTTAAATATAGATAAGTGGTGAACAGTTAAAAACACTTTTCTTAACTTAATTATTATAATGTTAGTTTATCTAAACTTAAAATTTTAAACGAATTCAATCAACTCATGAATCTTCTTCAAGCATCATTCAATCAAACTGCTAAGTGCTTGAATATTAAAACGATGACTAGACTTTTTGCTTGAGGTGTTTAAAAGCACTCCAAAATTTTAAATTTTTTATGCAGTCTCGATTCTATCATTCAGCGTTGAAAGAATTACTTATAAAACTTAGCCTTACAACAGAAATTTATTTTTTCTATGATTGCACCAAATTATTTCAAATACCTGAACACTTATTTAGCCGTCAATTTTAGTTTAAATTCAATGGATTTTTTCAATAAAAAAATTTATAAGTTAGAATGTCTAAGGCAAAATTATCTTGAATGAAAAAGAGAGAAATAATATTAAGATAATATTTCGGTAACCTTAAATCATTGTTTTTAAATCGCGTTCTTCTTTAAAAACTTTTGATAGTACGTTTGCTGAATTTTGCTTAAATTTTATGATGCTTCAAATGCTTTAAATATTCAAATAAATCACGGTTAGTTTCAAGATTGAGCAAGAAAGTATGTTTATTCTTCAAAAAATAAATCACTTCAGACAATAAATCGATCAAGCGCTTTTCTGCCCTCAATACAAAAAATTCAGAATTCATTCGATTATTTAGTAATTTGATTGAAGAATTATTTAAGAACACAAGCTGCCTTATACATAAAAGCACCTTCAACTATTTTAGCTTTTTAATATTCTTTTTTGTCATTCATCACAAAAAGTTCGGAATTCTTAATTGCTGACTCTCGTGTTTTGAACTTATTTGTTTCGTTATAAATTTAAATTTTAGCTCATTTTTGATAGCAGAAGTTTGAGTGTTTGAAAACTACCCATAATATCAATTTCGACAACAATCGTTTTAAACAAAATCAATTATTGAAAAAGTTTTATGTTAGTTGTCACAAATAAAAGTTTTATGCTCAATTATGTTAAAACAAAGACAATATTTTTACTTCTCGATTCTCTTGTGACCATATTCATTCAACATTAATCCAGTCTTTCAAATATTAATTCAGTTTATATCAACAATCAAATGGTTTTGACAGCTGTTAATGGCAAAATGTTTTTAAATTTAAAATTGTTAATACTTCAATTCAGGTCCTGAATGTTAAACTTATTTTGTTTTCAAAATGCCTAAAACCGCATACAAAATATTCGCTATTCAAACGGTTGAATTACGATAACTATTTAAATAATAGAATTTGCTGAAGTGAACAAAGCGAGCATTTTTATATTTTTTTCTATTAATTATATTTTTGCTTCAATTCTTATCCTTATTGATTTATAAGAATTTTAAATACAAGAAAGAAAAAATGCATCTTCCTGTTTTGATAGGGGATAAGCATTTAAACTTCATGCCCAAAATTCAAACTTGGGCATTGGGTTAAAAATTCATAAAAAACTTGAACGAAAATTCCACAAAAAAGAAAAAACAGAAAATCGCTCTTGTTTCACTTACAAAGCACACTTTTCAGGTGCCAATGGCCGATTTTGATGAAATTTTACACACACATTCTATGCGATGGATATTGATATGATTGTGAGAGGCAGTCTGCAAGCGCCCGCTAGATATTTCAGGCCAAAGATAAGATATTAAATTTGTTGAAAACAAACCAAAAGCTCGATAGCAGTGGTATCGAGCAGTGCTTTCAAAACAATGGCTTTTGGTTCAAATCCACCTTTGGCTATCTCATTCCGAAAAAAGAATGCATAGATGATCCATTTTAATTGCGCTCGAAGAAGCAACTTCAAAACAAAAAGTTAAGTTAAAATATACAGCGGAATGAGATAGCCAAAGGTGGATTTGAACCAAAAGCCTTTGTTTTGAAAGCACTGCTCGATACCACTGCTATCGAGCTTTTGGTTTGTTTTCAACAAATTTAATATCTTATCTTTGACCTGAAATATCTAGCGGGCGCTTGCAGACTGCCTCTCACAATCATATCAATATCCATCGCATAGAATGTGTGTGTAAAATTTCATCAAAATCGGCCATTGGCACCTGAAAAGTGTCTCTTGTTAGTTAATTAGATTCTTGAAAAATCTAGCATATGGAGCATAAAAATTTAAGCTTTTTATTAATTCATAACCTACATGTAAAACTAATTTTAAAATAGTTTCATTATCTTTGGAAAGAGTGCAAAAAGAAGAATTGCGTGCAAGATGGGGATTAACCAGCATGAAAAAACAAAAACAATTCAACAAACTGATTATAATCTAAAAATCAGGTTACGTTTCCATTCTCATTGTGCGAACAAATAATGGAAAATTTTTTATTGCCACCAACTTAGTAAATATTATTTATAGGACTAACGTAAATATCTGATGCAGCTAAATAAATATCGTCAGTTTATTTAGAGGGATTAAGTTAAATAAAACGGAGAATTATAGTGAATGGAGGTTTACGATTAATTGAATTGTAAAGAGGAACAAGAGTTATGCTGGTATATTTGAAACCGAGCTTATAGTTGAAAATTGAGTAACAATAGATATTCGATGTTCAATATTTGCTTTTTCTACAAAAAGAGTGGCCAAACTCATAGACAATAAGAAGTTGCAAAAATCTCGAGTCAAGATTGCACACCGAATTCAACGAAGTTTGTTCTAGTCACAGCTGTACAGTCGGTGACACATGTTTTGCTATATTTCCGTAAAAAAACTAGTAAATCCAATGAAAATAATCACAAAAATTGCATCGTTGACTGCATAAACGGTCCACCAAAAAAGTCTCTGAACCAATACTAGTTTGCATTAACGAAGTCACTTTTTTTAGTGATTATCTAGGCGCAAAATTTCAATTATTTCACGATTGACAAGAATGAATTTTCACTAGCGAGATTTTTCAGGAAAACTGTAATTAAAGCCTATTTTCGAATTTAAACTTTACGGAAATTTAGTAATTCGTGATTTCATATTGTAGTGGTAAAATTTGAAATCCCTAATAAGCTTAACTTTGTCAAAATTGGCTATTGTAAAATTTAAACAAAAGTCAAGGAAATGATCCAAATGTTTGTGATCGAATGAACGAAAAAACAAACTAATCGTCGGCCTAGAACATTTTAATGAATGTGTTTCTGGTTCGGATGATAGCCTAGAACGAGGGTTACGCGTTTTAAGAGAACTAAAATAACGAATTGCTTAAATGTGGCTCTATAAGAATTAATTTATCCATAAATTCTCTTTTCTGTTTTTTGATTTCTTTAGTTGCTGCGATACATTAAAGAATTATTTCAATTATTGGTTTTTAATCATAAGGAGCCATCAAAAATACAAGAAACATAAAAGCGAAAAGATTATTATGTTTGAAAAAAATTCTTTTCGCATAGAATTGCTTCAATGCTGAAAATCAATGAGACTGTAAGTAAGTATCGTAAAAGTTAGACGTTCTGTTGAGAAAAGCAGAGAGAGAACAATGAGAGAGAAAGAGTGAGAGAATGAGAGAGCGAGCGAGACATAACAGCGTAAACAATTTCTGACTGAATGTGTGTCTACCAAAGAATCGTTCGCGTAGAAAATGCATTTGCGGCTTGAAATATTTCGCTTTTCTTTTGTTCGAAATGAAGACATTAAAAGAATTAAATGCACACACAACAAGTCCTTGTGTCGAAAACGGATGCATGAATCGCTCTCTTCCTCTTTCATCTTTTCCTTCATTCGTTTTTTTCTAGTTTTGTTCTGTCGTGTCTTTGTAGATTATAAATTAGGTCAAAGCAAAAGTTTCACTATATTTCATAGCCGGAAAAGCAATGCTTTTAATGTACTTCTTGTGACATACAATGAGTAAATCGAGATGAGTGTTGCAGAGTGTGTAAGCAGAATAGAAAGAGTAAAAAGTAAATTTTACAACTTTGTTTTTCTTCAGCTTCTTAACTGATCGAATTCAGGAAGCATCTCTCGCGATCGGTTTTTTAGCTTTCGATTCCTCTTTGCAATAATAAATCAGAATTTATTGAACTAGAAAACGAACAAATTTTTATTGTTGTCGTTATTATTATTCTTGTCAGACGCTAACGATCAAATGATAAGTTGAGTCTAATCTCGAAAAGAGAATCTAGTGCAATTTTCACATAAGAAATTTTTTGTTTTTTATTTTTTATGTTGCTTATCTTTTCTAATTTTATTTCTTATCTATACGCTATTAATTTCTCAGAGTTTTACCTAAATAATTCAAAAACATTTCGATCATTAGTCAAGTTTGAAATGAACGAAATGATTAAAACGTAGTCGCAATTGCTAGTTTTCATTGAAATTAAATAAAATAGAGTAGAGGAAAACGAATACTTACATAGCACAAAGCCACGACTGATCGTAATCGAAACCACCGCCTTCGCTTATATAGGTTCCTTGGATCGTTCGAGCCAATAGGTTGACTGGCGATTGAGCGAATAAAAAAGAAAAAACGGTGATTTATTATGTACAGAGGTGTGAGAATATAAAAACAAAGAGAATGAAAATATGTCGACAAAAGAAACATAATTCGCACTATTGATCATAATATTCAATGATAATTTATCAAGAATTGGCAAGAAAAAAAAAGATCAAATCTGATGAAATGTTACTTAAAAAAATTTCAATTCTGTTCAGATTCGAGCTAATTTTCAAAGAACATCATGTCTTAAGAGCGAAATGAGATTGAACGAAACCGGTTAGAAATCGATAAATCACTATTGAGTTTGACTTGGGGTCATGTTGTTTAATTCGCACTACTTGAGTTGGCAGTGAGAGAGAGAGAGAGAGAGAGAGAGAAAAGAATAACTGATAAGCAGCAAACAATGTGCGAATCATACCATAGCAAAGCAAATTGGATGCAAAACAATTTGCTTAAGTTGTTTACAATAAAACTAAATAATTCATTTCGTATAATTTATCAATATAGAGGCAAGCATTTTCCTCTTTTTTTCTAAATCAAATTAAAGCGCTTAAAATTCAATTATTTGACTTGAACATTTTTATTGTACTTATCTTAAAATTCAACATTTATTTATTTAACTTGAATTGCATCGTGGTAAAAGTCAGTTTAAATTTGAATTGAACCATTTTAACACGAATTATATTTGAACGCTTTGTGAGATTCAGTTCACAAAATTTGCATTCGAAAAAAAATAATAAAAACTTCCTTTTCACATAAAAGCACAAACGTTCCACTTTATAAAAGTCGCATTTTCATGCTGTTATCCACATTATTGTCTGATCTTTTGTCACACTTGGTTAAAATATTGATATTTGTTCCTGATCGTTGATCAAGTGATTTTATTGCGAGCGACAGATGGTAAAAACATTTACTTCGCTTTGATTTTAATAGCAAACAGTAGAAAAACTTTATCTCTTTCACAAAGTTTTTACTTGACTCATTCATTCGTCCAGTTTTGCTCACTTATCGAACATCTCTTTTCCATAAACTAAAAAGAATTTTTAACCCAATTTGGTCACTAGTCGCTAATGGTAATGATTAGAGATGTGATTTTTCGGTAAAATGCCGATCTCTGATTTTAATCGAGAAGTAAAGTAAACATCTCTGACCACAAAAAGGAATCAAAAATAGTTCATTTTGACAC